>JAJQXH010000079.1:497500-507500 GCA_022343465.1 Oscheius sp. G VE-2021 | reverse complement strand
CGGAAACTCTACAAACTTGTGGATATCCACGGAAAAGGAGAACTTCTTGACTGGTTACGGTAGGTTTTTTATGAAAACTTGGCCAAGTTGTTTCAGATATGCCATGAAAACAGGAGATAATTCCTTCTTAGACGGTTATATTGACACAAAAGTTAGGGATCTAATGTACAACCAAGGGAAGGGAAAGGTCTGCACCATCACAGAATTGGTTACGATAAGGAATAAGGCAAGACTTAGAATTAAACTTACATAGAAAAAAAGTTTTAGGAGAGAAATGAGGAATTGAGTGCCTTTTTGAGGAAGAAGGGCAAGGGAAAGAGTGGACCTAATGTTTTGGATGAGTTCAACCAGGAGGGAGAGAATGTGGGAGATCTTAAGAAAGGTGGGTCTCTGTCTCTGTCTCTGTCTCTGTCTCTCTCTCTCCGTCTCTCTCTCTCTGTCTCTCTCTATTTCTCTTTATCTCCCTCTTCCTTTCTTACCCTATTTTAGCCCTAAAACTCCTCGACGGCGGTGAAAAAGTAGGAAAAGGAGATTCAAAGTACCGCGATGTTGTTTGGAAAATCAACGAAAGAGGTTTCCAATCCAATTAAAATATCCACCATAAAATATTTTAGGTGCAATGGGAGAAACCATAATTGGCGTCTGCCTCCTTCAATCTTCCGACATCCACAATCGCCTCGCTCTCAAAATCCTCGATACCTATCCCAAATTGGTGAACGACATCCACGTTTCCGAGGATTACTACGGTAGAATAATTGGTGGTTTTGACAGAATGGCGCCAGAAAACCAATTTCAAATAGAAATTGCTGCCTTTCGGGCGCCGCACGCGATTCTCGTTTTATTGGCTAGGACATATATGATTCGGGGGGAAAACACAAACATACTACAGTATTTAAAATTGATTTTCATAATTTGGTTTCAAGACACATTTTAAGTACGAAGAAGTTATGAAAACAACAAAGCAAAAGAGAAAGCAGCGTTGGGAGGCCGAGCCAGACACCTTGCGCTTATAAGTAAATACGACCTCTTCCCTTTTGCGCCACGCTGGCACCCACCGGTAGCGCAGCGCGGTGCCGCTATAAAACGAGATATCTCTAAGAAGCGAGCTGTAGCGATACCCATGTGACACAAGAAATATGGATTTGACCAAAACTTGTAAAAAGCATTTATTTGACCCAAAAGTACAATTCTGAAACATTTGGGTCAATATCGATTTTTTGCCCCGGGTTATCGCGCGCGCACCACGGTATCTTCGCCAATACTAATCTAAACCCCTAACATATATACTTTTTTGAAAAGCTCTCATCATTTTGAGTAAGTTTGTAATACATCCCAACTATCATTTTTGGTCGTATAAAAAGTTACGGTCAAAAAACCGATAAATTTTTCATTTTTTCAATGTTTTTCGATTTTTTCACTAATATGGGTCAATTTGCGAAACTAGCCACCTATTTCATCGTTTTCTACGGATAATTTGCCATCGAAATCATCTTTAAAAACGAAAAAAAGTTTACTCATATAATAAGCCGCGTCCAAGGCGCAAAAAAACGTTTTTTCTCTACGGTGGAGGCTATTTTAATAGCATATAAGCACCGAATATCTTTTTTCAGGACTCACACCTCTTCACCAAGCGATTGTCAACCAAGACACGGCTATGGTCTTTACTTTGCTCAAAAGAGGAGCGGACGTAAACATTAGGTACTTTGACACATTTCATACCTTCAGCTTTTGTCTTTCAGATGCTTCGGAGCCTACTTCTGCGCTGAAGATCAGAAATCGGGAAGAAGTTATTCTCTGGAATACGAGCATGTAGACATCCCTCTGAAGACAAACTACACTGGGAAAATGTATTTTGGAGAGTACCCTCTCTCCTTCGCTGCTTGTATGGATCAACCAGATGCATACCGACTCCTTCTTAGAAAAAAAGCCAATCCACATGCTCAAGATTCTAATGGGAATACTGTGCTTCACATGTGTGTGATTCATCAACAAATGGTAAGAGTTTATGACAATTTTTAGCAGATATGAGCTTCAGAGGATGTTCCGGATTGCTTTGGAGAATGGAGCCAGTTTGAAGATCCTGAATAAACAGAAACTGACTCCACTGACGTTGGCATCAAAGCTGGGGAATCAAAAGATGTTCAACTTCATCCTGGAATTGGAAGGGACTAGGTTGTGGTCTTATGGAGATGCCTCTTCCACGACGTATCCATTGGCAAAGATTGACTCGATTGATGAGACGACGGGGGAGCTTAATGGGAATAGTGCGCTGTCACTAGCTGTTTATGGGGTAGGGAGAGAGAAAGAGAGATAGAGAGAAAGAAAGAAAGAGAGGGAGAGAGAGAGAGAAAGAGAGAGAGTCAGAGTCAGAGTCAGCGAATCAGAGAGTCAGAGTCAGCAAGTCAAAAAGTCAGAGTCGGAGGGTTGAGTGTGTGTGTGTACGTGAATGCGTGAGTCAGTGATTGAATCGCCTTTTCAGCAAACTTCCGGACACCTAGATCTTTTGGAAGGCTTCCTTGACAAGCTGATTATGGAAAAATGGAAAACTTTCGGAAAACGGCGATTTTTCTTCTCCCTCTTCGTTTACATCGTTCATTGTATTTGCATAGCATTGTCTTTCTATTTTCGACCATATTCCTACTCTACAGAGGTGAATTGTATAAAATTATCTTTATTAAAATAGATCTTTTAAGGCTCACACCGATGGTGCGATCACCCGACACGGAAAACCTGCGGCTGATCTCACCGAAATCATACCTAAGGATGACTTATACAACATAAAAGGCACAAAAGCCCCCTACAGTAAGAAAATATATTTATGCAAATTCAATTTTCAGACATTTCAATGAGCCAATGCCATCTTAGAAACTACATTGACAAGGATAATCCAGTTCCCTGGATGAATTCCTATGTAAGAATTTTTATTAAACTGTTAAAATTTGTTTTTAGGGTCGAATTTATGTAGATTGTCTAGTGATGTTCAGTGTTTCGGTACAAGTGTTCCTGGACATTCAGGATATAAGACACATTGGATGGAAGAAATGGTGCTCCATTTTGGCAAGTTTTTTTTAAAAATTGATATTATTAAAGGGACCGTCAAGGACCTTTTTTGACTTTCTCTCAAATGAAAGAGCTTTTAAAGTTATATTACAAACTATATTGCTAAATTTAATTCTTAAAAATATAAAAGTTTGGGGGTTTAATTGCGTAGTTTTGGACAAATCTGCATCTGAAACACCATTTTTGTCATTCATTGCACATCCCGCATTTTAACACACTACGTGCACTGTGTTTACGCGATCGTTCAATCCATCGATTTATCGACTTTTTGGTCGTCAGGGGAATCACTGCGGTAATAACCGATTTAGGCAAATACCCGTCAACAAGGGGAGAGGCTAGGCAACTTTTTTGAAAAGAAACATGCATTTTCAAACGTTTTCAACCATATTTTTATGCAAAAAGATCTTGTAAAACTATCTTCAAAAAAAACTTGGAAAAGCTCATTTTTAACCTGGTTTGGTTGCAAAGATTGCTTCGTGATTATTAAAATAGATGAACTTTGATTCTTAAACGTTGAGAATTTTTAAACGATTTATTCATGCGTTTTACGGATCAATATTGATATTTTTAAAGTTTTGCAAGTTCTGACACGCGATCGCTTTGAGACACCCATGAATTTTTACCTATGACCTACTCCAACCTATGGTACTGATGTTTTAAAAGATGATATGATTTTATGAAGAAAAAGCAAACATCTTGTACGTGGTCATAATTATACGCATATTTGATACATTCTCAGGTTTTCATTTTCTTCTTTTTTTTCATAAAAAGAGGGTCCCGCCACAGAAAGTTTCGATTGAGGCCGCCAGGTCCCGAATGTTTTCGGATATAGAATTGTATGTCATGCTTGCTAAAACCCAAATTTTCATTCATATTCACAGTCATGAAAATGGCATTTGCTAATTTATAATTAATTATATAAATAATTGGCGGTTCCTAGTTAAAACCCTCAAAAATCTAATTTTTTTTTGTTTTTAGAGTGCCTTCCCAGCCAAAGTTGCCTATAAATTCTCCTTCCTCGGAATCGTCTTAACAATGCCAGTTCGGGCAGCTTGCTCAGTGAACCCCTATCTTCTTGTATTCGACAACGTTTTGGCCATAATCACCGTCCTCCTCACCTCTGTCCACTTTCTTTTCTACTGTCGGTAAGGCCTAAACCATCTTTTATCCTTAACTCAATTTTCAAGTGCTTTCTTCTTCGTGGGACCCTTCGTATTGATGATCTACACAATCATCGCAACTGATATCAAACGATTTATGACGATCTACATCATTTTCTTGATTGGATTTTCCCAGGGTAAAAATCAATAAATCAAAATTTTGGCTTCTTTTCAGCCTTCCTATTGGTTTTTCTAACTTGTGAAAGGGAAGCAAGTGTTCTTAATAACTTTTCACGAACTACGGATAACAAAACAATGAGTTTCGCAGATTTCCAATCAAGCTCAAATGTTCCTCAAGAGTTGAAGGAGAAGTACCAAAACCAATTGTTTTACAATAAGGTAATTCACTAAACTCTCCTTTTCTTTAATTTTAGGCCGTAAAATTCAACAATCTAATCGTGAGCCCTGTCGAAGCAGTCATTCGGACGTTCATAATGACTTCCGGAGAATTTTCCACGATGTATAAGAATTTGGCTTTTTGTCCCGCTGAGAAGATGATTTGGGTCGGAAAAGTTTAAATCAGATTATGGCCGTTTTTATGAGTTTATTTAGTTTCTTTTCATGGTGTTTGAATTAGGAGTGTACATCCTTCTGTTTAACATGCTGATTGCTATGATGGCAAGGACCTATGACACCATTTCGAAGACAAAGAAGGAATATAAACGACAGGTATCGTTTTTTTTTTGTTCAAACGGATAACATACAAGTTTTGAAAAACACAAAATAAGCAAAAGATATTTCTTGCGGAATCGAACCCGCGTAAGTTGGAAGCGGTGATAGACTGTGAGTCCGCCGCTTTAGCAAGTCGACTATGGGTGCATAGGTCAACCCACGCGAGAGTGCGCTTATGAATTCACTAGCGTTCACTTTGTCCCATTTACCTTTTTTTTCTCATTTTACTCCAAAATTATTTATACCTAAAACAAAACCTGAAAGTTGTTTTTGAGAAAAAAAAAGAATTTTCATTGCGAAATTTGTGTTTTCTAGCTTCACTGAAGCTTTATTTACTTACTGATCACATTTTATCAAGCAGACATTGCGACAATAAAAAAAGAAATAAACGAAATTCAATAAGAAAGAGAATTTTAACGTTATATCCGCATGTGGCTCTGATTATGATGGGAATTGGGGCCGAAACCAATTTTTTTAAAATTCCACATTAGATAAATTTGAAAATTTGAAAATATGAGGTTCACGCCCCTAATTTTCATCTTGATCAAAGTTCAAATTCTGGCTCAAAACCAAGTCCCAGAAAGTTTCTGCTGAAACACTGAGAAATCCTATGGTTACGGCGATTATCCGAATCCACCGATCGTTGCGGGACCCAATGGGTTTATTATCCTGACTCTTTAAATTTTCATTAGATGAGCTACATCAGTTAAATTTGTAGTTGATCTTTTCGTAATACGTTTTAAATAACTTGAATCTTCAGTTTGCAAGAGTTATTCTGATGCTTGAAGTATCACTATCCCCTAAACAGCGTCTAGAGCATTTATTGAGCTACTCTCGTCCAACTGCCACCATAAAGAAGACTAGATGTTTTGTCGTAAACAAAAAGCAATTCCAGGTTAAGCTTTCCGTTTGTAATGTAATTAATCTAGTTTTAGGGATTTTCTAGCGAAGAAGAAGTTCTGATTGCCCAAAGAGACAAAGAATCTCGCCAGGCAGAGGAACGAAGAATGTTGTTGAAGAGAAAACTGAGGGTTTGGTAAAACTACAAAACTGAATGAAAAATGATTTAGGATGCCGAGCAACGGGAGGGGAGGCCTTTCTCCCAGAGAGGGAGCACCGCCAGGTCATCTGGATCTTGGTGGTAGATAGATGACTGGTAGATAGAAAACAACTCCTTCTTTTATATACCTGTTTCCTTAGAAACAGATTATTTCCATGAGTGAACATAAACTTTGCGACAACAACGCCACTTTTTGAGAAATTAAAAAAGCGTGAATGAATTGAGATGAAACCCCACAAGAAGGCCAAGGGTTATCCATTTTGTCAAGAATTTGTCGTTTTCAGAAATTTTGAAAAATTGGGGAGAACCTATTATTTTGCAACGGGAACAGGGAGAGAGAGAGAGAGAGAGAGAGAGAGAGAGAGAGAGGAAGATAGAGAGAGAGGAAGATAGAGAGAGAGAGAGAGAGAGAGAGAGAGATGTAGGAACCTAATTAACGTCATCTAAACTTTCTATCCGCAGCTGTTACGTTCTCACGCAAAGTAGTGGTTATGTCTTGCGCAGTTTCCACCGATTCCCACGGTAAGCTTGCCTCGTCAACAAAAGGCTATTTACCACACCACGCATATGCCCTTTTATAGCAACCCACGCTTACTCGCTTTCTCCCCTTCTCCTCTTCATCATCTACATTTCTCTTGGTTTCTCTCTTTCTCTCTTTCTCCTCTCTCTCTCTCTCTCTCTCTCTCTCTCTCTCTCTCTATGTACCCATATAACTTCAGGGTACCAAAACCAAATTTGCCAAAACAAAAACCCCAAAATGGGTAGCGGTCCCTCATCGGACCATGCCAAGCCCCTCAGCATGGGCCGACTTCGTGAGGATCGGAAGCTCTACAAACTAGTCGATATCCACGGAGGAGGAGAGATGGTTCCATGGCTACGGTAGATTCTTAAAAGTAGGCCTAAAAGTACGTAAGTTTTAGGTACGCAATGAAAACAGGAGACAATTTTTTCATAGACGGCTACATTGACACAAGAGTGAGGGAGTTTTTGTACAACCAGGGAAAGGCTCCGGGAAAGCTTTTCTCAACCACAGATTTGGTGAAACTTAGAAACAAGGTAGTTTAGTTTATCAAATTGTTGAAAGTGGTTCAGGAGCGAAATGAAAGATTGAATGCTTTTTCGAGAAAGAAAGGGAAAGGAAAAAGTGGACCGAACGTTTTGGAAGCTTTCAACCAAGAGGGGAAGAATGTGGGAGATGTCAAGAAAGGTGAGCCCAAAAATATCTCTATCTCTATCAAGGTTAAGGTTAAGGTTAAGGTTAAGGTTTTGGTTAAGGTTAATGTTAAGGTTAAGGTTAAGGTTAAGGTTAATGTCAATGTCTTCGTTCCCCCTTGTCATCAATATATTGTTATTTATCTTTAACATAATGTTTTCTTCTGGCTAATGATTATATATTTTAATTTAAGCTATGAAAATCTTCGGTGGCTGTAAAGAAGAAAGTCGAGAAGTTCTCTGGAAACTAGATGAAAGAGGTTCCATGGGAGAAACCATTATAGGAGTATGTCTTCTTCAATCCTCCGATATCCATAATCGTTTGGCTTTGAGGGTCTTGGACTCCTACCCTAACCTCGTTAACGACATCAACGTTTCCGAAGACTATTATGGTGAATTCCTTTTAAAGTCAAATGTTCTTTTTGTTATTTTACCCGAAACGCCAATAGTTGGTGACGCCGCCGATCTTATACGGGTGTCGGTCGCCGCGCAAGCTATTGTTGTCGCAATGCTAAGGAATGCCGATACAGTCCCTTAATGCCCTTAATGGGGAAGGACCTCGTAAAATTAATTTTTCGAAGTCTCTTTACAATTATTTCATTGAATAGATGTCGTTCCCACGATTCTGAAACATACCCCTTTTATATGATTTTTACTGCAAAAGGGGCGCGTTTACACGGCCATCATACGCGTTTGCCGCACGTAAATACGACCAGAGTGGGCGAGAGAGTGTGGAAAATGAGGAGAAGCAGAGTTGGCGGCAATTCAAATGATAATTTATCGAAAAT
This sequence comes from Oscheius sp. G VE-2021, assembly GCA_022343465.1. Lineage (NCBI taxonomy): Eukaryota > Metazoa > Nematoda > Chromadorea > Rhabditida > Rhabditidae > Oscheius > Oscheius sp. G VE-2021. Next base: position 499,548 of record JAJQXH010000079.1, on the reverse strand, counting down.
TCAAGCGCTCCTATATCGGTTCATTTTGACCCAAAATGGGTAAAAGAGGTATTTTTCGGAATCCAGGGAATAAGATCGAGAATTTTATCACAAAACAGAAAAAAAATTTTTTACGCGGTCCTTCCCCTTTAAAACAGTTTTAATTCAATTCTCATTTAGGACTTACTCCTTTACACCAAGCTATAATCAATCAAGATCCAGCGATGGTTTTCACCTTACTTATGAGAGGAGCAGATGTGAATACAAGGTAGGTGACCAGGTCTCAACGTGTTTTCCATTGGCTAATAATGCTTTCTTTTAGATGTTATGGCGCCTTCTTCTGTGCCGAGGATCAGAGATCAGGCAGAACCGATTCTCTTGAGCATGAATACGTTGACCTTCCTCTCAACACAAACTACACTGGGTTGGTTTTTTTTCAAAAGACCTGATAATTTAATTTAGAAACATGTACTACGGAGAATATCCTCTCTCCTTCGCTGCATGTCTGGATCAAGCTGACTGTTTCAAACTTCTTTTGGCTAAGAAAGCCAACCCCAATGCACAGGACACTAACGGAAATACCGTACTTCACATGTGTGTTATTCATAAGAACCAGGTAATTTTCAGTTTACCGTTGAATTAGAAGTTCAGAGAATGTTCAAATTGGCTTTACAAAAAGGAGCTAACATTAAGAAAATGAACAAACAGAAGTTGACTCCGCTCACCTTGGCTGCAAAACTGGGGAATCAGGCTATGTTCAATTTCATCTTGGAATTGGAGGGAGAAAGAGTTTGGGCCTATGGGGGTGCCTCTTCTGTGGCTTATCCTTTGGCGCAGATTGACTCGGTTGATGAGGCTTCGGGAGAGATTAATGAGAATAGTGCACTGTCGTTAGCTGTGTATGGGGTAAGGAGTGAGTGAGTGAGTGAGTGAGTGAGTGAGTGAGTGAGTGAGTGAGTGAGTGAGTGAGTGAGTGAGTGAGTGAGTGAGTGAGTGAGTGAGTGAGTGAGTGAGTGAGTGAGTGAGTGAGTGAGTGAGTGAGTGAGTGAGTGGTGAGTGAGTGAGTGAGTGAGTGAGTGAGTGAGTGAGTGAGTGAGTGAGTGAGTGAGTGAGTGAGTGAGTGAGTGAGTGAGTGAGTGAGTGAGTGAGTGAGTGAGTGAGTGAGTGAGTGAGTGAGTAAGTGAGTGAGTGAGTGAGTGATCACAAGTCACAAGTCCCATTTCTAGGAAACTCCAGAGCACCTGGACCTCCTAGACGGCCTTCTAGACAAAGTAGTCGAAGAGAAATGGAACTCTTTCGGCCGACGCCGTCTTCTCCTCTCCCTCCTAACCTACTTCATCCACTGGCTTCTGATCGTTATCGCCTTCTTTCAAAGACCGATTTCTTGGTCCACTGAGGTTTCCTACCCAATGTTTCTTAACCACTTCAAAATTTTAGGCTTTAACCGAAGGCTTTATAACTCGTCAAGGAAAAGCAGTTGATAATGATGCAGGCCAAATCGTGGGTAATGAACGCTTTCTCAACGTGACAAGAAATCATAAGCTGACTGTGGTGAAATGGACTCCCGATTTGGACCAATGCCATCTGAGAGATTACTTTAATGAAGACCTTGACTATATTAATGCATCTGTAAGTTAAGTTACCGAGGCTTGTTTTAAAGTGTTTTTCAGGCTCGTTTAGTTATTGAAACTGCCATTTTAATAAGTGTTGCAGTGCAGGTTGTTTGGGATTTTCATGACATAAAAGCAGTTGGTTGGAGGAAGTGGTGCTCTATCATGGTGAGATCATTTGAACACTACCATTGGTGTTTGCCAACTTTCAAGTAGACCTCGAAATTTTTAAAAAAGTGCTAAAAATTGGAAATCTGTTTAAAGGGGACCACGCAAAAATATTTTTTTCGTTTTTGTGATAAAGGCCTAGATCTCATTCCCAGGATTCCGAAAAATACCTCATTTACCCATTTTGGATCAAAATGAATCGATTTAGGTGCGCTTGGAATTAGGGAAAATTCCCGTTTGAATTACCGCCAACTCTGCGTCTCCCAATTTCCCACACTCTCTCGCCCACTC
>JAJQXH010000079.1:487500-492500 GCA_022343465.1 Oscheius sp. G VE-2021 | reverse complement strand
GATCTCTCATTTTTCTAGCTCTGAAACTTCTCGACGGTGGCGGCAAAGGAGGCAAGGCTGAATCCAAGTACCGCGATGTTGTCTGGAAACTAGATGAAAGAGGTATATCCCATCTTCGATTTAAAGGGGAAGGACCTCGTAAAATTGATTTTTCAAGGTCTCTTCACAATTGTTTCATTGAATAGATGGCGTTTCCACGATTCTAAAACATACCCCTTTTATATTATTTGGACTGCAAAAGGGGCACGTTTACACGCCCGGTTTACGCGTTTGCCGCACGGAAAAAGGGCTGGATTGGGCGAGAGAGTGTGGGAAATGGGAAGACGCAGAGTTGGCGGCAATTCAAATGACAATTTCCCCAAAATTTCAAGAGCTCCTAAATCGATTCATTTTTATTCAAAATGGGTAAAAGGGGTATTTTTCGGAATCCTGTGAATGAGTTCCAGACTTTTATAACAAAATCAGAAAAAAATATTTTTACGCGGTCCTTCTCCTTTAACCAAATGATATTTCAGGCTCAATGGGCGAAACCATAATCGGCGTCTGCCTCCTCCAATCCTCTGATATTCACAATCGCTTGGCTCTGAAAGTCCTCGATTCCTATCCGAAACTCGTCAACGACATCAATGTTTCTGAAGACTACTACGGTAATTGCATCTTATCGCATTTTCTTATCTCTGCGGTCTCAAGGTGCCTATTGCCGCTTTATGCGATTAACCCGAAAAGTAATTAGCATACGGCGCCGCGAGAGCTGCGGCGCGGTTGTAGTTAGATTATGTCGGTCGATTAGTAGTACCAAAATTGAAGAAAATGAAACTGATGTTGGCGCCTAGGAAAAGAGTAAAAAATTTCAACAATTTTTATAACTTTTCAGGGCTGACCCCCCTTCACCAAGCAATCATCAACCAAGATGCTGCTTTGGTCTTCACCCTTCTTAAGAGAGGAGCTGACGTCAACATAAGGTACCACTTTTTAGCTACCGTAACCACAAATGTTTTCAAGATGCTACGGAGCTTTTTTCTGCGCCGAAGATCAGAAATCAGGAAGAACTGACTCTCTGGAACATGAATATGTGGATTTGACCACTAAAACAAACTACACTGGGTTAGTTGGATCTTCAGAAAACCTGAAAACTGTCTTAAGAAACATGTACTTTGGGGAGTACCCCCTCTCCTTTGCGGCTTGTATGGACCAGCCTGACTGCTACCGACTTTGTCTTGCAAAGAGGGCTAATCCCAACGCACAGGACACTAATGGAAACACGGTCCTCCATATGTGTGTGATTCATCAGAACATGGTGAGTTTTTGTGAGCATGTTGCATAGTCGTCGCCCCTTTCTCAAAGCGACATCACGGGATTTTTTTTTTTTTTTTTTTTTGAAAAAGCGACAGGTTCACATGCTGTGTAATGGGGAGAGATTTTTTATATTCTCACGCACGCGGAAATCCAATTAATCATATTTTATATGCAAAAAAAGATTTGCTTACAACGCTTGCTATAGAAAAGTACTTTTTTCAAACAAAAGCAGCGGAAAAACAATTACTTTTTTATAGCGCGTCGCGCCGAAAAATGTCTCGCGGATTTTCCCCATTTTGTTGTAGTTGTCGATGTGATACGAGAATATAAGAAACTTTTAGAGAATGTTCCGAATCGCTTTGGAAATGGGAGCCAATCTCAAAATCGTGAATAAACAGAAGCTGTCTCCATTGACTTTGGCAGCTAAGATGGGAAATCAGAAAATGTTCAACTTCATCTTGGAGCTGGAAGGAAATAGAGTCTGGGGCTATGGAGATGCCTCGTCTACGGCGTATCCTTTGGCTAAGATTGACTCGATTGATGAGACCACGGGGGAGCTCAATGATATGAGTGCACTCTCGCTTGCGGTTTACGGGGTGAGGGGAGAGAGAGAGAGAAAGAGAGAGAGAGAAAGAGAAAAAGGGAGAAAGAGAGAGAGAGAAAAATAGATATTTCCGAGCAAAAAATAATGTAAAGTCTGGCAAACTTACAGATTTGCCCACTGTAAATTTTATTTGCTTCACATTTTAAAATGTTTCGAATTTTATATTGACAATTTATTAATTTTTCACTATACTTTGCAATCTGGCATGCATTCGTCGCGGGACCATTTAATTTCGTAAACTAAATGTTTGTAAACTTTATTCGCTTTATTTTTGCCAGTTTTAAAAATTTAGGTTTGCAAATTTATAAAGATTAACTAAACTTTGCAATCTGGCATGCATTCGTCGCGGAATCATGTAAATTCGTGAACAAAATGTTTGTAAACTTTATTCGCCTTATGTTTGCCAATTTAGGTTTATAAAAATTAAGGTTTACATATTTATTAAAATTTACCAAACTTTGCAATCTGACATGCATTCACCGCGGAACCATGTAAATTCTCAGAATAAATGTTTGTAAACTCTCTCTCGTTAGCTGTTTACGGGGTAAGGTTAGAGAGAAAGAGAGAGAGAGAGAGAAAGAGAGAGAGAGAGAGAAAGAGAGACAAAAACGAAAGAGAGAAAGAGAAAGAAAGAGAGAGAGAGAGAAAGAGAAAGAGAAAGAGAAAGAGAGAGAGAGAGAGAGAGAGAGAGAGAGAGAGACAAAGACAGCGACGGAGAGTGAATCCTAGAAGTAATCGATTTTCAGGAATCTTCAGATCATCTGGATCTTCTGGATGGTTTACTTGACAAACTCGTCGAAGAGAAGTGGAATGCCTTCGGCCGCCGCCGCATTCTTCTCTCCCTCCTCGCTTACGTAACCCACTGGCTCCTTGTTGTAATAGCCTTTTTCCAAAGACCCATTTCTTGGTCCACTGAGGTTTCACAACCCCCAATTCCCTTACATCCTTAATGTTAAGGCCTTAACAGAGGGTTGGATAACTCGTGAAGGGCAGGCATTTGACATGGATGATCTCAAAAACGGCTTCACGTATGTCAATATGACGGTTGGCGGCAAAATGACCGGCGTTATATGGAGTAGGGCTTTATTGCAATGACTGACTGAATATAATATTTAGCTCCAAGTGTGGATCAATGTCATCTGAGAGATTATTGGGATCCGAATCTCGGCTTTATGAGTGGATATGTAAGTGAAAGTTATTTTTGAAGACGATTGGTTAGGGTCGTCTGGCTGTCGAAGTTGCTATTCTAATCAGCGTGGTAATTCAAGTAATTTTGGACATACTGGACATTCGATACATCGGATGGAGGAAATGGTGTTCAATAATGGTGAGGGGATGGGAAATCTTAGTTCCACTACATTCAATGTGTATGTGTGTATTCGTGCATGTGTACTTGTGTGCATGTGTACGTGTGTGCATATGTGCATGTAAGCATGTGTTGTGAGTGTGCAACTCTGTTTGTGTGTATGTTAGTATGTATAACTGTCGCCAAATGGAAATCCTTTAAGTGACAGAGAAAAAACGGGTTACAGTAACCTTTGTTTTTGTTGTTTACATTAAATTACTATAAAGCACGTAAACGGACCGAACCCCCGACCTACAGGCTGTGCGCGCCTCACCGCACTGCGCTATATGGCCACTTGGAGCGGCTGCAGTAAACTACGTGTTATTGATGGCAGCTAGTGAATCAGATTGGGCGTTTACAACCATGATTTCTCCTCTAATTGGTTTTTTAATGTTCATTTTGAAAATTCCCATCTATATACGTTCTTTTCTATCTACAATGTAAAAATATTACACTTTCACGGTTACATTGTCCCAATTAAAAGAACATATGAATGAGAGGAATTTTCCTCAGACATTTAGGTCAAAAAACCGAGAAGGTGATTTTTTTTAATTTTGACTTACTTACTTAGATATTTGTTTTTTGTTATGACTAGAGAAAGGAATAAATTACAAGAATTTATTAAGATAACGTGGATAAACAACTAGAATAACAGAGGAATCCAGAATGCTGACAATAGAGCGGATTCTCAATAGACAACAAATTATCATTGGAGCACACTTACACACATAATAGAAGACAGTTGGCTAGAAGCCACGGCGGAAACATTTTTATATTTTAAGCTAACATTGCAATGTGAAAAATAAACAAAAACCACGTTTTTTCAGGTTTTTAAATTTAAATGTAGAAAATGGCGTGCAGCCGAAAATGTCGTTCGAATACGCAAAAGTGCGTGCAAACCCCAACAGCTTCATGACTGACTTTGGCAGAATTGCAGTTTGGCAAGAGCTAAATGTGTGTATGTACGTGAGTGTGCGAGGTAATTCGTGTATGTGTTTATGTGCGCACGTGTACGTTTGAATTGTGCGAGTGAACCCGTGTGTGAATGTATGTACTCATGTGTACGTTTGAATCTGTGTATGTGTTCATATGTACATGTATGAATGTGTGGTGTGTTTGTGTTGTGTGGGTGTGAGGGTGTGTATCCTGTCTATGTGTGCATGCGAGTGTGTGTGTACGTGTTGAGATCCATTCCTCACATTCTGGGTTTCTTTATACCCCTTCTTCAAGAGCGCCTTCCCCGCAAAGATCGCCTACAAAGTCTCCTTCATCGGAGTTGTTCTGATGATCCCTGCCCGTGCGTCCTGCTGCCTAAGCCCAAACTTCCTCGTCGTCGACAACATAATAGCCATCCTCACCGTTCTAATGACCTCTCTCCACTTCCTTTTCTATTGTCGGTATGGTTTTTTTTCGATTTTCAAAGAAAAATCACATTCAGCGCGGTAGCCTTCGTCGGACCATTCGTGTTGATGATCTACACTATCATAGCCACCGATATCCGGCGATTCCTTATGATCTACGGTATTTTCCTCATCGGATTCTCACAAGGTAACCCAAACAATACCTTATAAAAAGACTTTTAAAGCATTCTATCTTGTTTTCCTCACGTGTGAGCGTGATTCCAATGTGCTTGACTCGGTCAAAAAGATTTCAAGCAGATATGAGGATTTTGTTAAACTTGCTAACAACAATGCGACTTATCGGAAACTGCTTGACGATTACGATGAAACACGCTTCCAAATGGTGAATTTACTT
>JAJQXH010000079.1:402500-485000 GCA_022343465.1 Oscheius sp. G VE-2021 | reverse complement strand
TTGTATTCGGACAAAAAGTCATCCTTTCTCCAAATGGGCTGCAATTACGCGCGCGTGGCAACAGTTTGTTCAAAAAATTAATGTTGAGGTGGTTTGCTTAAAGGGTCAATCCGGCACCTTTTTCACATTTCCACTTTTTTGGTTTAAAAGCTTCGCCTTTGCGTTGAAAACAATAACCGTTACTTTATTTTAAACCAAAATGGCCAGATTTCGATAAAAGTGCTTTCAAACAGGCCATTCTTGACCAAAAGTGTCGACAAACGCCGACAAGCAATCGAAAATGAAGGCCAAAAATTAGAATAACGTGAGAAATGAAATGGTGCCGGACTACTCATTTAACCAAACTTCCTTGAATAACATTCAGAGTGAAAATTTGCTGAGAAACCATAATCCAAATTTAGTTTTACATTCCATGATCGGATTTCCAGTATGGGTAATTGAGATCAGTGCGAGATACGGTAATATTTTTGTAAACAATTGATACTGTTTCCATTTTCCGTATTTTCTCAACCCTTGTCTGCGCGCCTCTGACCGCCCCCCCCCCGCTCAGACGTATGCATGAGATTTGGCTGACTCTGAGTGGCGTATATTTTGCAAAAACTAGTCACAAAACCTTCTAGTTACTGGTTGCTCATCTCGATAGGGCGGAGATAGAATCTTGACATCGAAAATGCGTCGCTTGACCACAAAGTTTCAGACGAAAAAAGGTGGAAAACTGTTAACTTGTTGAAATAATCAATTATACCGTTAACCTCGTTTTGTCTGCGTTAGGGCGTCAGGTCAGTCAGAGTCAACAGTCAGGGAGCCCTACGTGTAACGGCCATCAAATTCAATATAATCAGAATGAGGGAGGGCGAAAACTGACGATCCGTTTAAAGAGAGAAGGACCTCGTAAAATTAATTTTTCAAAGTTTCTTTACAATTGTTTCATTGAATAGATGTTGTTTCGACGATTCTGAAACATACCCCTTTTGTATGATTTGGACTGCAAACGGGGCGCGTTTAAATGACCGTTTTACGCGTTTGCAGCACGTAAACACGGCTAGAGTGGGCGAGAGAGTGTGGGAAATAAAGGGACGCAGAGTTGGCGTCAATTCAAATGACAATTTCCCAAAATTTTCAGCGCTCCTTAATCGGTTAATTTTAATTCAAAATGGGTAAAAGAAGTATTTTTCGAATCCTGGAAATGATGGCTAGGCTTTTATCACAAAATCAGAAAACTTATTTTTACGCGGTCCTTCCCCTTTAAAGTTCCCTTTAAAGGGGAAGGACCGCGTAAAAATAATTTTTTCCTCGTAAAATTGATTTTTCAATGTCTATTTATTATAGTTTCATTGAGTAGACATCGTTTCCAAGATTCCGAAACATACCTTTTTATATGAATTGGGCTGCAAAAGGGGCGCGTTTACACGGCCGTTTTACGTGTTTGCCGCACGTAAACACGGCCAGAGTGGGCGAGAGAGTGTGGGAAATAGAGAGACGCAGAGTTGGCGGCTCTCCCGAATTTCAAGCGCTCCTAAATCGGTTCAATTTTATCCAAAATGGGTAAAAGAGGTATTTTTCGGAATCCTGGAAATGAGAGCTAGGCTTTTATCACAAAATCAAAAAAATTATTTTTACGCGGTCCTTCCCCTTGACAACTCTATAAATTCAAACCAACCATGCGGATTTCTACTCTCGGACACAATCTTGGCACAATCCAATTTCTCGTATTCAACACTCTTAACAGTCGAATATTCAGCAGCAATAGCAGTTAAACCACCGGCTGATAGATCGATAACCAGGATTCCTAAGGCAGTTCCCAAGCTTCCAATCCTCTCCATCCTTTCTCTGTGCCAGGGTACAAGTAAATAAGCTACCGTAATCAGATGATTGAAACAGATTACGGTAAGCAGGACGAATGTGCTCTTGAAAGCTACGTCTATCTCACTTTCGCTTGTGGGGGCGATTCCAGAAAGCAGCTGGATGTGGCTTGGATGAAAGGCGATGAAGGGTTGAAGACAAATTCCAGTCAGAAGGTACCAGAAGATGAGGGGAATGGTGAAGGAGGTCAGAATTACAGATGACACTTTGGAGGTTCTGTGCCAGCAGTTGACCACCACGGAGAGGAATCCAATACAGGTGCCGATAGCTAAGATTGATGAGGTAATGACGAAACTAGCATTTGTGAATTTGGTGGATTTGGCCATTACTAGGCTTATCTCAAAGCGATGGCAGGGAGAGTTTAGCCAATTTGGCATTTCGGAAGAGTATAGAAGCTTCAGATGAGGGGAAGAAGAGATAATGAATCAGGGAAGTAGGTGAAGAAGAGGCTGTTGCTGGGAGACGGGTACTTGTTCCGGTGACGAATTGTTCTCATTAGAACAAACACTGAGAAAGATAGAACTTGAATAGGTCTCCGTTTCTGTCTTTGTTATATCTTTTTATTTCTCTCTCTCGTTCTTTTTTCTCTTTTTCTTTCTCTTTTTCTCTCTTTTGTTCTTTCCTTTTCTCTTTTCTCTCTATTTTTTTTCTCGTTCACTTTTTTTATTTCTCTTCTCTCTCTTCCTCTCTCTCTCTCTCTCTCTCTCTCTCTCTCTCTCTCTCTCTCACACACACACTTTCTCTTTCTCTTTCTCACTCTCTTTCTCTTTCTTTCTTGCTCTTTCACTTTTTTTTATTTCTCTCTCTCTCTCTCTTTTTATCTTTATCTTTCTCTCTCTCTCTCTCTTTCTCTCTTTTTTCCTCTTTTTCTTTCTTTCTCTTTTTCTTTTTTCTTATTCTTTCTACGTCTTCTTCTCTCTCTCTCTTTCTCTCTCTCTCTCTTTCTCCCTCTCTCTCTCTCTCTCTCTCTCTCTCTCTCTCTTTCTCTTTCTCTTTCTCTTTCTCTTTCTCTTTCTCTTTCTCTTTCTCTTTCTCTTTCTCTTTCTCTTTTTCTTTTTCTTTCTCTTTCTCTTTCCTTTTCTCTTTTCTCTCTATTTATTTTTCTTTCTCTCTTTCTCTTTCTCTCTTTCTCTTCCTCTCTTCCTCTCTCTCTCTCTCTCTCTCTCTCTCTCTCTCTCTCTCTCTCTCTCTCTTTCTCTTTCACTCTTTAATTTCTCTCTCTTTCTCTCTCTCTCTCTCTCTCTCTCTCTCTCTCTCTCTCTTTCTTTCTCTTTCTCTCTTTCTCTCTTTCTTTCTCTTTCTCTCTCTCTCCTCGCACTTCTCATTCAACATTAACAAAATGAAAACGTTATTTTGTTCATTGACATCCAGTCGGAGGTGGAACAGTCTGCATAGGGCCGCCAGGATTGAAACTGACGCAAGATACCGAAGAAAGGCTTAAAATCCAAATCAAAATTGGAAAAAGAAAAATATACCAAGGTCTCACACCAAACGGGCAGAATCGATATTGAACATGACATCGGTAATCATCAGGGCAGTAGACACAACTGCAGTTCCTCACTAAACACAATTTTGTTAAGTAAAAACAGAGTAAACTTAAAAGCGGGCTCCACTTCAGGAGCTGGTGTGGAGTGGATAGCCATATCATTAGCTGAGATCATTCCTGCAACGATGTGACAGTACGTAATTCAGTGAATGAGTCAGTAACCAGCCCATAAAAACAAGGAGAAGGGCACAATTAGCTGTCATCTTTAACATGTAAAGAAATACTGCACCGAATGGAGACCGTTGTTTTATACGCGCTTGGAAATCACAACAAAACAAACATTATGTTTGAATATATGATTTCTATAAAACAGTCATTGATATTTTGTGGTTTGATCATTGTGATGAATAGTGTGGATCTTCGTGAGAGAGATATTTGATGCAGATCTACAATAATCACGTTTGTTTGCAGGGTTTTTGGTCTAAACAACAAGATTGCGATCATATTTACAAACATCGCATTTTTGCATTATTCGATTAAAATTAGCGATGATGTCGGGTGACGTTTCGAAATTCCGATCTTGCAAATGCGGCTAAACAGCTTTTTTGCCTCTGTTTCCTTCTCTTTTGCTCTCCCTCTCCCTCTCTCTCTCTCTCTCTCTCTCTCTCTCTCTCTCCATCTTGCTTCTTTTATTGTTTTTCGATTTTTTATCAAAATATCTCTTTTCATCGTTCATCCTGAAGTTGCATTTTCCTCTGAAATGTTTTCTAATGAGCATATCAGAATGTTCAACAAAATGACCTCTCTTTTTTCTGGGTGGACAAAAACAAGCGGTGCATTTTACATAACATTATGAACAGGAATTTCCGTATATAACTGTATAAGGCTGGGTGAAGAACGAACTCGCAAAATGATTTCTTCTATCATCGGCATACTCCTCTTAATCGGTAATTTTGCTTTCTTCCACACACATACGCACACATACACACACGCATACACACACACACACACACACACACACACACACACACACACACACTTTCAGGCGCCCTTGCACCAACTGAAGTGTCTGCCAAAACAGCCCAGCCTCCAACAGTGGCTCCCCGACGTGAGTTTACTTGGTAAATTACTACATTTTGCACTTTTCAGCAACCTCCTGCAGCTGCATATACTGTCCACCTGGCTACAAATGTCACTCTATGCCGCTATTCTGCCCCGTCGGTGTCAAGCCATGGTAGGTCTATATATCACCTTTAGTTGATGTTTTAGCTTTCCCATTATTACCTGCGTTAGCTACAACCCAGGTGGTCCGATGCAGACGGTTCCTCCCAAGCAAGGCTGATGCGGTGGTTTTTCTCAAAATAACTGGGTGACACTGTGAATAAATGTAATCATTTACCGGAGTACCTCTCTTTGTCTCTATATCTCTCGCTCTCTTTCTTTCTCTGTCTCTAAAACAAACGCAGTTTGACAACTTGCCTAAAATTAACCGATGACCTGGTAGAATAGAATGACATGATGACATTTTACCTCTTTTAAAAGGGAAGGACATCGTAAAATTGATTTTTCAAAGTCTTTACAGTTGTTTCATAGACTAAATATCATTTCCACGATTCTGAAGCACACCCATCTTATATTATTTAGATTGCAAAGGGGGCGTGTTTAAAACGTCATCTTTGCAATGAATTCACTTTCAATACATGGAAAAAGTTCCTGGCAAATTTCACAACAATGGTCACCATTTTCAAACGCAAATTTGACAAGTAAGGTAACGCGCTTTTAAAAAGGTTTTATTAACAAAGTTTTGCCAAAATGGTTGCAGAAACAGAAAAGCAAAGTTAGAAGTTTACCGTAACTGGAAAGTTTTTCGCAAAATACGAAAAACTGCACAAAAGTGCTGTTTTTTGAGGTTTTTTGCCAAAAACTTTGTTTGCTGTCAAGAAATCAAGTTTGCACTAATTGACATTGTTTCTTAGAATGCAATTTGCAATCGTAATGTATATATAACGTTGTGTTTTGGTCAAGTTTGAAAAGGTACCGTATTATACTTTCAGCTACCGTAACCCGGCACCCAAAAGTGACCTCGGCCCAAAAGTTTCAGAATAACATGGGAGGTCACACACAAGTTTTCAGCCAATTCTAAAAGTTTGACTTTTTCCAGGTCCCAACGTGTTCACGTGAGGAAAACGCACAGCGGCCGTGTAAACGCGCCCAATTTGCATTATAAATAACAGGGGTATGTTTCAGATTTCAATGCAACAATTGTAAATAGACTTTGAAAAAATCAATTTTACGAGGTCCTCCCCCTTTAAGCTAATTCACAACTTAAAGCAATTAAACATTTGGTTTTAATTTTGAAAATCCTAATAAAGTGCAGCTAAAATATAGTTTATTTATTCAGTAATTGTCAATTTATGGCAAGGTTAAGGTCCTCCGCTGACATATTCAAATGGAAAACAAACAATCTGGTTTTCCTGGAATATTGCAAAACCATTTTTTTTCTCTTTTTTCAGTTTTTTAGTCACTTGAGCACTGTTCTGACTTCCATTGTGAAACAAATATTGTTAAGATTATATTTCGCAAATAAATACAATATTCGGGTGCTATCCAGCAGTGGTGGCTGCCGCAGTTGTTGCACCCATCGTGGTGGCGGCCATCGTAGTAGCTCCACCAGCAGCGGTTGTGGCTCCGCCTGCAGCGGTTGTGGCTCCGCCGGCAGCGGTTGTGGCTCCGCCTGCCATCGTGGTAGCTGCAGGAGCGGGAGCGGGGGCTCCTCCACCAGCAGGAGCTGGAGCTCCTCCTCCTCCACCGGCTGCGGGAGCTGGTGCACGACCTCCGCCTCCTGCGGGGGCTCCTCCACCTCCACCGGCTGCTGCTGAAAAAAAAACAAATTTGAGAAGGTGTTTTCTCTTTGTATCGATTTACAAAACATACGTGCAGCCCTTGGACTAGGGGTAGGAGATGGTCCACAAGCATAAGTAAAAAGGACCCATGTAGAAAAAACCAGAGTAAGTCTTAACGAGTTCATGCCAAAGGAGAAGATCCACAGCTGCCCAATCGCTATGTTTAATCCTTTTATTCTTACACAGCAGGAACTAATTGACGAAATTATCTTAAGATAATCGAAGAATCTTTTCCAGAGATATGCCCAATGTGACCAAACTTGTTTGTAACCAAGCTGTCGCCACAGGGCAGCTTGTAACAGGCTGCGATTTAATCTCATTTTAGACGATTATCCGCTTCGTAAATAAAGTGCTTACATCTCTCTGAGTCCGCACCCCGCCTATTGTAGGAAACAATACGCATCATACCACGAGAGACAGAGAGGTTGTGGCTCATTGGAGTGTTCACGTTTTACATGGAAAACGTCTGTTTTGAAGCAAACATCTCAAAACACAATAATCCAACAGATCTGTGAGAAACAATATTGAATATTAATTATTTTTTAAACATATCTATACAATTTTACTTTTCCTTCATTGTTTTACTCAGACTGTTTGCTATGCTAAATAATAAACCTAGTTTGTTGAATTAAATATTGTAACAATCGATATCATAGGTTAAAGCAACGTAAAGACAATAAACATCATTTGAATTTATGGGTTCCTGAAACAATCGCGTGCCGGAACTTTGCTAAAAAAAACTAAAAACTAAAAAGAATGCCCTGTATTGAGTATCAGTTGATGGCTGATGTGAAAGCAACGTGAAACGTAAAATATTCATAACCAGCGGGTGGGGGCTGCGCCCCCAGAACCCCTGTTATTACCATATTGGGTTCAATAGGCTAACATTCATTGATTGTCAAATTTGATACGCTTAGAGACCCTATAAAATAAATGGATTTTGACTGTTTTTAGGTAACCAATACATAAGCCAAATACATTGATACCACATTGGGTTTAAATGGCTAACATTCATTTTTTGCAAAGTTATGGCACACTATCCCTTCGAGACCCACTAAAATCAATCAATATCGATTGATTTCAGGTAATCAATACATAGGCTATCGATTGATACCACTTTGGGTTTAATAGGCCAACATTCTTTTTTTTCTTCAAAGTTTTACACGCTATATCTTCGAGACCCAATAAATGAAATGGATTTTGACTGTTTTTAGGTAACCAATACGAAAGCTATCGATTGATACCGCATTGGGTTTAAATGGCTAACATTCATTTTTGTTGTTGCAAAGTTATGGCACGCTATCCCTTCGAGACCCACTAAAATCAATAAATATCGATTGATTTCAGGTTACCAATACATATGCTATCGATTGATATCATTTTGGGTTCAATAGGCTAACATTCATTTTTTTTGTTGCAAAGTTTGGCACGCTATAGCTTCGAGACCCAATAAAATCAATCGATATTGATTGATATAAGGTAACCATAATATAGGCTACCGATTGATACCATATTTGGTTCAATAGGCTAATATTCATTATTTGCAAAGTTCTGGCACGCCATCGCGTCGGGACCTAGATACGATATTTGACCTATGATCTACTTTTGTATAGGGTAACAACATATTAAAAGATGAACAGGATTGGTTCATTGGCAGCTGATCGTGAGTTAGGATATGTGATTACATACGGACATTTGCGAACTATATATACAGATTGAATGAATAAAATGCTTCAGTACAATATTAATCTTCGTCGTTTCGGCAAAACTGAGACGTCGGCGCATACTTCAGTTAAGAAAAAAGAACAATCTTTAATATTTCTATGAGATAACCCCAGTGTCTTATTAATTGCCAGGTCACTAGAAAAGTGTGAAACAGTTATTTTTAAAAACAAACCATTTCGACGCAAATAAGAGAAGGCAAACAAACAAACTCTTATAGGAGGCAAACATACAGCAGCCAGCCTACATTCTTCCTTCTGGTACTCCCGAAATTATTCCCAGCCTTTTTTTCCTTTGGTTCTTTTGTCACTTCAGCATTATTATAAGATTTTAGTGCACACACGCGCTCTGTGAAGAATATATGTGAATAACTGTTTTAATAAACAGTATATTTTGCAAATAAATACAATATTCGGGTGCTATCCAGCAGTGGTGGCTGCCGCAGTTGTTGCACCCATCGTGGTGGCGGCCATCGTAGTAGCTCCACCAGCAGCGGTTGTGGCTCCGCCTGCAGCGGTTGTGGCTCCGCCGGCAGCGGTTGTGGCTCCGCCTGCCATCGTGGTAGCTGCAGGAGCGGGAGCGGGGGCTCCTCCACCAGCAGGAGCTGGAGCTCCTCCTCCTCCACCGGCTGCGGGAGCTGGTGCACGACCTCCGCCTCCTGCGGGGGCTCCTCCTCCACCTCCACCGGCTGCTGCTGAAAAAAAAATTTGACAAGGACCTGGATTTTGCTCTTTTTTCAAATCGCAAAACATACGTGCAGCCCTTGTGCTGGGGGTGGGAGATGGACCACACGCATACGTAAGAAGGATCAGTGTAGAAAGAACCAGACTTAATCCCAAAGAAGTCATCCTTTAATCCCGAAGCCGAATGAGACGATCCGAAGCTGCCCATTCGCTCTGCTTAATCCTTTTATTCTTCCGTAGCGGGAACTATTCAATGACAATTATCTAATAGTAATCGAGGAATCTTTTCCAAAGATATGCCCAATGTGACCAAACTTGTTTGTGACCAAGCTGTCGTTACAGGGCAGCTAGTAACAGGCTGCGATTGAATCTAATTGTGAACAATTATCCCCTTTGACCACAAAGTACTTCTATGTATCATAGGCCGCTCGCCGTCTATCGCAGAAGCATCATTGGCACAAAAAAAACAAAAAGTTTGTTTTGCACATGGTAGTTTTCACGTTGTTCACCTAAAAAGATCTGTTTTAAAACAGACCTCCATCCGCAATTATCCAACAGTTATTGTTTCTCACTGAAGGGCACACAGTTTGAGCAAAAATTGAAAAAAAAATGCAGCAAAGATATTTTATCTGTTTTGCATTCAGAGATAACAGTTTGGAACATTTTCATAACAGAAATGTAAAATTAATCATTAACAAGCAGTTAAGACAAGAAATCTGTAATGGTCGAGCAGTATCACAACCCCTGCGACATTGGAAAAATCAAAACTTTTGGATTTTGGCCAAACGTTGTGAAAAACATTTGTTTGACCTAAAAACGTTATTCTGAGAGTTTTAGGTCAATATCGAATTTTTGACCCGGGTTACGGTAGGTCACCCTGGATTACTGTAGGTCACCTCAATGTGGTCCAAACTTGGCAAACTATGCGGTAATCGATTCAGCATAACAAATGTGCAAGTGTTTGTTTATATGACAACCAGAAATAATCAAAACTGATCGTTCTGTGACTTGATGAAGATAACTTTTCCTAATTTTTACGGTTTTTGGCAATTTTCACTTATTGAGACTAAAACGGGAGCAACGACACTGTATTTTTCGGATTGTCCATAAAATGTGCCACAAAACCGCTGCCCAGAAACCTAATTTCCGTTTCCCTCACGTACTTAAATTTAGCGATGAATGTTGAAAAAATAGCAAATTTCAAGGTAATTTTGACTATGAAAAAAAGATTTTCTTCAGAACCGGGCCAATTTATGTTTCATAAAGCCTACAACACCTATCTACACTACGATAACACGTTTCTGACAATATACTGGAAAATACAGTTGTGAAATACTTAATTTGTGGAATTTCTGATTTATGCTTGACCATGTTAACAAAAGTGGCGCCAGAAAGGAAAGTAAAGACAGAAAATGCCATTTAAGTACGTGAGGGAAACGGAAATTAGGTTTCGGGGCAGCGGTTTTGTGGCACATTTTATGGACAACCCGAAAAATACAGTGCCGTTGCTCCCGTTTTAGTCTCAATAAGTGAAAATTGCCAAAAACCGTAAAAATTAGGAAAAGTTGAACTTCATCAAGTCACAGCACGATCAGTTTTGATTATTTCTGGTTGTCATATAAACAAAAACTTGCACATTTGTTATGCTGAATCGATTGCCGCATAGTTTGCCAAGTTTGGACCACATTGAGGTGACTTACAGTAATCCAGGGTGACCTACCGTAACCCGGGTCAAAAAATCGATATTGACCTAAAACTCTCAGAATAACGTGTTTAGGTCAAACAAATGTTTTTCACAACGTTTGGCCAAAATCCAAGAGTTTCGATTTTTCCAATGTCGCAGGGCTACTCGAGTCTTACGGAATGTCTGTCTTAAATTGTTAAAGCCAAAACATTTGCGGGGCTACCAATGCTGTGGTACTGACCAGTGCACACATAAGTTGATAAGGATTGCCTTTTTTTCAAATTCAGCTTGGAGTACGCAAACTTTGTCAACAACCTTCAATTGCCTATCTCCGTCAAACTAGCGTTGGTTATTTGACATCTCTGCTTTCCAATTCATTCTCAGTTTTTAAACTTTACTAAAAGTGTCTTTGTTAACTTTGCACCGGTGCTAATTCAACATATGATCAAAAATCTTTTGAAAAATTCTTTCACACGACATAACTTTGTGTTGAAGAGGCGAGGACATCCTTTTTTTTTCGATTCTATTCATCTAATTTCCTTTTCAAAAATATTTATATGTATTTTTTCGCTATATCATACTTAAAATTTGTTTTGAAATATTTAACGAAATATGAGACCTAGAAGGCGAAAAGTTTGTTTTAATCACAACTTTGTCCAAAGTTGGCGATTAGGTGAATTTTGACGGTAATACGCCTAATTACGGCTTTGGATAACTACGCACTATCCTTTCAAAATTGATCATGGACAGTTAATTTGAAGTACCACAGTACACTGTCGTCTGCCGTATCGCCACCTAAATAACTCAAAGCATAAACTTACACGGGAATGGTGCCAACCATCCCCAACCAACCAACGCAAGTTCCATCACATTTGGAAGATAAATTGTATAGGTAGAGAAAGAAACAAACAGAGAAGCTCGATTTTGCTGAGCGGTCTCCATATTCGAGAACCGACCGATTTTTTGCCAGCGCAGGTTGCGCCCGCCGTCTTAAAAGCCCGCGCAAAAAGAAAACAAATGTGTATTATTGGCGCAGCAGGGTGAGGGTCAGTTTCCTAGCCAGAAGGTATGTAGTTCGATTCCCCACTGTTGTAATGTTTTATCGTAATGGACCATGGGTTGAATGTTCAATTTATTTATTTATTCATTCATTCGCTGTGTACTCAATATATCAACTATGCATCCCCAAGATTCTCTCCTTCCATCTTTTCTTGTCTCCAGCCAGGGACCAAAATGGGAGCATTTTCACTACAATCATGAAATCAAGCATAAAATTTGCTACAAAACCAATGTCTTAGAACTTTGAAAAAATCGACTAGAGTGCGCTTAGCTCGCTCACGCTCGCTAAGCGCACCCTAGCTGGGGGGCTGCGCCCCCCAGACCCCCGCCTTGGAGGCTCCTGACAATCAACGTCGGCGGTGCTGACTCGCTCCGTTCGCTTCGCTCACTCCGCTCGCCAGCACCGCCTCCGAACGGTCTTTAAATAAACCTCACTGAACAGGCGGCCGTACCCTCGTATACTAAGCATCGTACATTTTTTAGCTTGTTTATGGTAGATGACGACCTTATAAAACCACTTACACCCGCGCGCGATAACCCTTATATAGTCCCCTACCGCGCCCTCACGCGATAACCCCTTCGCTTTTGTCGGCCAAAGTTTTACAAATGAGCTATTTTGCGAGCTTATAAAACGTGTTAAGTTGATGCAATCTTCCTGATTTTTGGTGCAGTGGAAACTAATATCTCATTAATAGTGTCCACTAACAAGGAACCAAATACGTCGAAAACGGCAAAAATTTCGGGGACATGAAGAGGTTGAAAAATCAAATTTCGAAAAAAAAGTTCTTGATTTTCTCAGCCGTCCTTCAAATTGAGGCCTTACAACTAAAATTTACTTAAACCATATATACTCACGATGAACATGACCAAACTGGTTTCTTCGATTTCTGAAAAGTGCGGGTGACATCAATTTTTATTTTATGCGTTTTTGAGCTCCAAGAACTCGGCTCATTTTCGACTGAGAGTAGCGATAATTGGAAAATTGGCACATAGTAAACAAGTAATCAAAATGCCCAAGGTATATCCACACTGCTCAAGGAGTTTGGAAATTCGAGGCACCCAAACATGCGAGATCGTGAAAAAAATGCGAAATTTTAAAACTTGTCTGTAGTGAAGCGATTTGTTTTTGAATGCCAATATTGCTTTGTTTGCAATGTTTGGAACACATGTAAGGCCTCTATAGCTGAACAGAACCGAAAAAAGTGTCAAATTTTGAAAGTTTGGCCCCTTGTTTCTCAGCCGCTATTGCGAAATACAACGTGAAGTGGGGTCCAACAAATTGGTTGGCACAATACCAAGTTCCGATTTGAATATCAGCTTCCTGAAATTTTTCTTGCCGTTTATATAACGCTGCAAACTTTTTTTAGACGTCGACTTTTGATTTTTGGAGTCGCAGTTCTCAGCTGTTTGTGAGTTTGAAACGAAACCAAACAAAACTCGTTTATCAGTGACTCATAGGCTGTCAACGTACGGGGTATTGAACTGAAAGCTTTAAAAACATAGGTCACGTTAGGTACCCTATCGTCATTTAATATAATAGGTGGACTAGACGTCGTCGGCGCTGGCTCGGTTCGCTCGCCAGCGCCTCCTCCACCCGTTGAAAGCCACATACTTAGTTGCGTAGACTACATACACGTTGCGAAATACCTTGAAGCCAGGACTGTTCGTGCCAATTATTGCGAAATACCTCGAAGCCAGGACTGTTCGCGCCAATTATTGCGAAATACCTTATTATCTTATTTTTTTAAAACGCAATTGCGTACCATATTTTCAATGTGGTGCCTACAGTAACCTAATAAAAACTTGAATTGTCAACACCCGGATGTGTTCCATGACGAATAACTCAGCCCCCGATATTCTGAGAATGTTACATCTTCGACAAATAATGCTGATATACATGTCCCCTGCACAAATCAAGCAAGAAAACCCTGAATTTAAAAAAAAGTTGTAGTTTGTAGTTTGCACCTTTTTTTCGAATTTCGAATTTTTTATTGAGTATTCTTGTAGTTCAGACCTTGGTTAGTACCAAGTTCGATTATCAACCGAATCCATTACGAAAGAACGGAGATAAAAATTATGGGGAATCGAACCCGGGTCGTTTTTTTCATAACGATGGTGTATCCCTTGCGACAGAGGCAAATTGGGGGGTTGCTCTAAGATAATTTTTTGTAGCTCTCATGGAGTACTAATCAACTGCATTGAGACTTCGGTCCGATTCGAAAATTTCGTTGGTGCCCATTGTGAATGGGTATAGTAAGTAGACTAGCGCGCTCCGCGCGCTAGATTCCTACGTAAGCGGCAATAACAGGTGTAACTTGAAATTAGCTATGTCATTGTATGTCAAAAACGCAGAAAGGGCCTTATGTCCAAAAAAGAAAAAAGGGCCTTAAGCTTAAACCATTTATATTATTGCGAGACCTCTCGTAGGGCGTTTACACGAATCTATATATTGAAAGTACAAGCTAAAATATGCCAGGGTGTTAGTTAAAGTTTATCTTGCAAACTCGTTTAATTTATAGTTTATCGAGTTTATCTTGCGTCGGTGGCGCTGGCTCGCTTCGCTCGCCAGCGCCCCCTCCACTTCGTTGTCAACAACTTCAATAGTTAGATGATTTGCTTATGGACCACATGCATAGTTGGATGTTTTTTATATAAATCACATCCATTGTTGGATGCTCTTTTTAACAGTTACATCCACAAATTTTTATGACCTGTCAACAATTTGCGAAATACCACTTTCTGACTTGTTAACTTATAGAACATGTCTCCTCCCTTTTGTTGTTCCCATATCAACCATGATCCTTATATGATTCTGCGGACATCGGTTAAGCTTAGATAACCTTTCAAAAGGTTGCTGAGCTGATTCTGCATACAGCAAGCAGTTCAGCTTATATGAACCTTTAAAATGTTGCCGAGCTAATTTTGTGGACATCACTTGAGCTTAGAAGAATCGTAAGAAGGTTGCTGAGATAATTCTGTAGGCAACGGTTGAGCTTAGATAAACCTTTAAAAGGTTGATGAGTTAATTTTGTTGACAATAGTTGAGCTTATATGAGCTTTCAGAAGTTTCTTGGTTGATTCTGCAGACATCAGCTTTGATAGCTTCATCCATAGTTGGATGCTATATTTATAAACTGCATCCATAGTTGGATGGGTTATATAAGTATCACATCCATAGTTGGATTCCATATTTAGAAACTACATCCATAGGCGCGCGGCGCTACCACTGGCTCGCTTCGCTTGCCAGCGCTTCCTCCATCCGGTCTTGACCCCGCCCACTTTCCAAAACTGACCAATGAGAGAACTTGGCTTCGCCCACTTAAAAAAAAGAAGATTCTTGAAAACTTTTAACAGCATTAAAAATTACGCCCCCTCCACTTTGTGTTAGAACCACGTCAACAGGGACCTGGCAATAATCAACATACCTGACCATCAACTTGTCAACATCTTGACCTGTCAAAACCTTGTTGACTGTCAACAGACTGGTTGCCAGGGGTCACTCCACCGTCATCTCCTATGCTAATTAGGTAGTGTGCACATTTTGACATGTCGACTCTTAAGCTAACAGAGAGCGGTTGAACCTTGGTATGGTGTACACAGCCTGTCTACGCTCAAGTAGCAACACTCGTACTTCGTAACAAAAGCAGATCAATAGAGTAACTTTAAAAATTAACCAATCAGGAACCTTGGCCCCGCCCACTTTTCAAAATTGACCAATCACAGAGCTTGACTCCGCCCACTTTTCAAAATTGGCCAATCACAGAGCTTGGCTCCGCCCACTTTTTCAGAATTAGATTTTTTTGAAAACTTTTAAAAGAATCTTCTAGCCTACGTCTGCAACTGCCTTACGTAAGAAAACAAAAACGATTCAGCAACAACGAAGCCAATGGGTCGAGGTGGGGCATCGAACCCGGGTCACTCGACTGATAGTCGATAGTGTATCCCGGCGTTCGACGAACAGATAGCAACCAAGTGTAATAATAAAAAATGTTACTCACTCCACCAGCTATCCAATCCACACAAACATAGGTCAATAGATCAAAGTTGAAAATTGACCAATCAGAGAGCTTGGCTCCGCCCACTTTTTAAAAAATGAAGTTTTTAGAAATCTTTTAACAGCATCTTGTAGCGTACGTCTGCAAATGTCTTACTTAAGAAAACAAAAAAGATTCATCATCAACGAAGCGAATGGGTCGGGGTGGGGCATCGAACTTTGGTCGTCAGACTGGTAGTAGTTGATGTATCCTGAGCTTCAATGAAAATTTCAAACTTTCGCAACCAAAACTGATTGTTGCAATGATCAAGTACTACAACTTGACGACGCTAGAACTTTGTAGCTGCAACTTTTTTGTGCCAAATTAGGCTCCACCCACTTTTTGCAACTCAGGTCGGCGCGCACCGATTAGGCTCTAATTGCGACTGTAGCTTAGTCTACCAAAGATATGCTTGGAGCCAAAATTTCAGAGTTTAGCGATAGCGGCAAACAAAGATATGAAGACTTGAAATTTTGAAAAATATTTTTAAAAATTCATAAAAAATCAGAAAAAAATTTACAGATGTTTATACTTTCTAGGATTAGTATACTACCCAAAATCTACGTCATACTGGAGTTTCAGACCCGTAGCTAAAAAAAAAGCGCTCCAATTTAGGCCACGCCCACTTTTCTAACTCGACGCGACGCGAACGAATTTGACTGTTATTGCAGCTATGGCTTAGCGTTGTCGAATGATATTCCTAGCCAAAATTTCAGACAGCTACGACGACTACGAAGGAAGATAGAAAGGATTGAAATGTCAGAAAAAATGATTTGTAAATTCAGGAAAATTCAGAAAGATTTTTTAAAAATCCCAAACCCCCCTAGTAAGGCTTAGCTACCTTAGAGGTAGCGCGCTAGCTAGTGGACAGGTTTCAAAGGCGAAATTTTTGGACGCCCCATTCAGTATTATATATATAGAATGTAGACTAGGCCGCGGCGCGCGCCGCAACCTAGCTGGGGGGCTGCGCCCCCCAGGCCCCCTGCCTCCTTGAACGTTTAGACTAATCTATGTATAGGAAGTAAAACCAACAAAAATGATCGGCCGTATGTCTAAAACGCAGGTAGGGCCTTATGTCTAAATAGCAGAAGGAAGCCTTATGTCTGAAAATCAGAACGATGCCTTATGTCTAAAAAGCAGAAAGTGCCTTATGTCTAAAAAGCAGATCAGCGCCTTATGTCTAAAAAGCAGATAGGACCTCAAGCGTTAACCATTTATATTATTGCGAGACCCCTCCTAGGACTTTTACACGAATCTGTGTATAGAAAGTAGAAGCTAAAAATGATATGTGTTAGTTAAAGTTTATCTTGCAAACTCGTTTAATTTATAGTTTATCGAGTTTATCTTGCGTCGGTGGCGCTGGCTCGCTTCGCTCGCCAGCGCCCCCTCCACTTTGTTGTCAACAACTTCAATAGTTAGATGATTTGCTTATGGACCACATCCATAGTTAGATGTTTTTGTATAAATCACATCCATTGGTGAATGCTATATATAACAGCCACACCCACAAACTTTTATGACCTGTCAACAACTTATTGTGAAATACCACTTTCTGACTTATCAACTTATAGAACATGTCTCCTCCCTTGTGTTGTTCCCATTTCAACCATGACCCTGAGATGATTCTACGGACATCGATCAAGCTTAGATAAAATTTCAGAAGGTTGCTGAACTGATTCTGCATACCTCAAGCAGTTCAGCTTATGTGAACCTTCAATTCTGCGGACATCGGTCAAGCTTAGATAAACTTTCAAAATGTTGTCGAGCTAATTCTGTGGACATCACGCGAGCTTCGATGAATCGTAAGAAGGTTGCTGAGATAATTCTGTAGGCAGAGGTTGATCATAGATAATCCTTTAACAGGTTGATGAGTTATTTTTGTTGACAATAGTTGAGGCTTATGTCTAGAACGCAGATTAGGTCTTATGTCTAAAAAGCAGAAGGAAGGCTTATGTCTGAAAAGTTTATAATATATTATCAATTAAAGTTTATCTTGCAAACTCGTTTAGTTTATAGTTTATCGAGTTTATCTTGCGTCGGTGGCGCTGGCTCGCTTCGCTCGCCAGCGCCCCCTCCACTTCGTTGTCAATCACTTCATTAGTTAGATGATTTGCCTATGAACCACATCCATAGTTGGTTGTTTTTTATATGAATCACATCCATTGTTCGATAGCTTAGATAAACCGTAAGAAGTTTGCTGAGATAATTCTGTAAGCAGCGGTTGAGCTTAGATAAACCTTTAAAAGGTTGATGAGTTAACAACATCTTGACGTGGCAAAACCTTGTTGACTTGTCAACCGGTTGCCAGGGGTCACTCCACCGCCATCTCCTATGCTAATTAGGTAGTGTGCACATTTTGACATGTCGACTCTTAGGCTAACAGCCAGTTTCAAGATTGATCAATCACAGAGCTTGACTCCGCCCACTTTTTAAAATTGGCCAATCAGAGAGCTTGGCTCCGCCCACTTTTTTAAAAATGAAGTTTTTTTAAAACTTTTAACATTAGCTTGTAACCTACGTCTACAAATGTTATATTTAAGAAAACAAAAAAGATTTAGCAACAACGAAGCAAATGGGTCGAGGTGGGGCATCGAACCCGGGTCACTCGACTGATAGTCGATAGTGTATCCCGGCGTTTAACGAACAGATAGCAACCAAGTGTAATAATAAATATTTTTACTCAATCCACCAGCTATCCAGTCCACACAAACGTAGGTCAATAGATTAACGTTGAAAATTGACCAATCAGAGAGCTTGGCTCCGCCCACTTTTTTAAAATTGAAGTTTTTTGAAAACTTTTAGCAGCATCTTGTAGTCTACGTCCACAAATGTCTTACTTATGGAAACAAAAAGGATTCAGCATCAGCGAAGCAAATGGGTCGAGGTGAGGCATCGAACCCGGGTCACTCGACTGATAGTCGATGGTGTATCGCAAGCTTCAATGGAACTTTCAAACTTTGTAAACCAATACGTTTTGTTACAATGGTCAACTACTACAACGTGACGACGTTAGAACATCGTAGCTCAAAATTTCATGTGCCAGATTAGGCTCCGCCCACTTTTGTAACTCGGTGCGACGCGGTCGAATTTGGCTGTTGTCGCGGCTATGACTTAGTCTTGGTTAGTCAATTTTAGAAAATCCCAAACCCCCCTAGTAAGGTTTGGCTACCTTAGAGGTAGCGCGCTAGCTAGTGGATAGGTTCGAAAGTCGAAATTTTTGGACGTACTGTAAAGTATTATATATAGGTAGTAGACTTATAGGGGTCCCACGAAGCGTTGACACGGAATTTCCCTTGTGATTGCCAACCGTAACCCGAGCCCAGAATGCGAAATTGGCCAGAAACTCTCAGAAAAGTGTTTTAGGTGTATTTTACAAAGTTTGAGCCAATTCTAACGCCTAGCCTTGTTTCCTATAACGCAAGGTGGCCTTAGAGGGAATTTCGTGTTAACACGCCGTGGGACCCCTATAAGTCGATTTTTACAAAGTTCTAAGACATTGGTTTTGTAGCAAATTTTATGCTTGATTTCATGGTTGTAGTGAAAATGCTCCCATTTTGGTCCCTGTACACTAAAATCCAAAAAACCTCAAAAAATCAAGTTTTTTGAACTTTGAAAAAGTATAGCTTACTCCAACATGCATGTTTTCAAACGATTTCATTAGACAAAATTGTCCTTGCATCCACAGAAATCGATTAATGCATAGATCTCCACATTTGGACAATTTTTAGCTGACACATGACGACCTACCGTCAAAAAATCGATATTGACCCAAAACTTTCAGAATAGTGTTTTTTAGGTCAAATAGTTTTTCACAAATAGTTTTTCACAAAGTTTGGGCAAAATTCATGACATTCGATTTTCCCATGTCCCAGGTGTGCGCATCTCTTATAGAATGTTTGTCTTAATATCGTTCATCTTTATTGGACTAACTAATCTCTTTTTCTATTTTGTTTGTTGAAATAAAAATGACGTTTATTTATTACACTGCCCGAGGTGGTTTTGGCGTATCGATAGTTCGTCCAATTAATAATAATATTGTTCTCTTTTTATAGTCTTCTATTATTTCCATTCTCCTTCTTTTTTCAAAAAGGAATAAAACCACCCTCTCTTTTTGCGGGTCGCTTTTTCACGCATAGGAATTTGCATTGTTTTGCACTTTAGCCTATTTGAAAGTATTAAAATGCTTAGAAAAAACATAAGAGTGACAGTTTCTACGTGCTTCAAATGCTGAATAAAAATCTATTGCAAACACAAAAACAAAAACATTTTGCCGAATTACCCATTCAATCACTCATTTGTTAAATATTTCTGTAAATGCAGCTAATACAAATTTTTCGCGTACGTTAGTCTCCCAGATAGAATCTCCGCGTTTTTGGTTTGAGAAAGTGGTTGACCTAATAGCGGGAATTGGATAAGATTTATCAAGATGAAAAATCGTTGAAATCTCTAAGTAGAATCTAATGTATTTTTCCGTTTTAAACCAACCGATCGTCAAGTTTTCAAAACACTAAGCGATTCTTTTCATAATCTGTTTTATTTTTTGGTATTGGTACAACGTCAAGTTTATTTAAAATTAATTTGTAAAAATGTAACGTCAAAAAATCAAGTGCTTTTACAGGATACTGGCACTTTTAAAAGCGCTGCGTTTCCTTTTTTCTCTTTAATTTTGATTGTTCTAAACTATTAACAATTATCTTAGCATATCAAGAGCCATTACCTTATCTCTTAACAATTACCTTAGCATATCAAGAGCCATTACCTTAACTATTAACAATTACCTTAGCATATCAAGAGCCACTACCTTAACTCTTAACAATTACCCTAGCAGATCAAGAGCCATGACCTTATCTCTTAACAATTACCTTAGCATATCAAGAGCCATTACCTTAACTATTAACAATTACCTTAGCTACTTAAGAATTATACCTTAGCATATCAAGAGCCTTTACCTTAACTCGTAACAATTACCTTAGCATATCAAGAGCCATAACTTTAACTCGTAACAATTACCTTAGCATATCAAGAGCCATTACCTTAGCTACTTAAGAATTATACCTTAGCATATCAAGAGCCTTTACCTTAACTCGTAACAATTGCCTTTGCATATCAAGAGCCATAACTTTAACTCGTAACAATTGCCTTAGCATTTTAAAAAACCTTCGCTATGCTTTTTCGCTAATAGCCTTGCAATTTTTATGCCTAAAAAATAAACAGATATTGTTTTATTAAATGAAACAAAATAGAAATAAACAAATTCACAAACAAACTGGATATTTGCTTGGCTGACCTCGATGGCGTTAATTGACCCCGCCGGTGCCAATGGCAATTGTCCGCCGCCGCTGACGCCCTTTTAATCATCAACGTTTTGGCGCGCGTAAGCTAACACAACATTGACCGATTTTACTGAAACTTGCAAGAAATACATAGAAATGAAAGCTCTTTCGAATGGTGTTTTAAAATTTTTGAAAATCGAAAAAAACTTCTTTTTCGCAAATTTTTCAAACTAATTTTAACAATTGAAATTTAACTTCGCCAAATGCGCCATAATGAGAGCTTTCCAAAACACTTCGGAAACTTTTCACATTTTAATTCCAAACTTCGCCGTTTTTTAAGCCCTTGATTAGAATAAAGTGATTTCTGTGTTTCAGAAGACCTCCGTCGTGAATGAGACCCAGCCATCGTCGCATATGTCGAAGGTAAGCTTTTTTAGCTTTTGTTTTGAAGAAAATCAAATGAAAAATGACTGTTCAATTGAAAAGTGCGAAAATCCGCTATCAATCGCCGCGAATTGACCTTGAGGTAGGTTCGATTTCAGTCTGTCCGACGCGAACATCTTTTTTCATTCCGTGTCAAACAAGCACCGGTGTCGTTTTGAAACACTTGAGAATTCCTTCTTTGCAATTCTGCAAGATTGGAATTTTGCAAAGCTATTTTTAATCATTTTTCTTACTATCCATGTCGCATTCTGTAAAAAGTGTCGTTTTGTGACAAAAACAAATTCGCAGTTGTCCTGCACAAAAAGCCAAAAAATTGTACTGTTCACTTCAAAATACTGTTCACTTGTGTAAGTTTAAAAAAAAATATTTTCAAATGGTAAAAAGCTTAATTCTACTAAGACTATAAAAGTTTGTTACAATTTCCATATAAGCGAATTTTGTCCCCTGCCCTATAACTAAGAAAATGCTGTCGATTTTTTTTCTCGAATTGTTCAAGTTTTAAGGTATCATCAATTAGTACTAAGGGTCCTTAAGAACGAGTTTGGGTTAAGAAAGTTTTTTATTGCGTTTTAATTTTTTAATAATAATTTGAAAGTTCAGTTTTCAAATTTCCTAAATTCGATAACTTCAGAATGCGCAATGATAAAAATTTTAAATTTTGTAGCATGGTAGAGTATCTGAAATAGTAAATAAGAACGCTGTAAAAACTGAGGTTCCTGCAACGAAAGCGTGTCAGATTGCAATTTTGATTTATAACTTCTGCGCTTTCTATTATTTTCAAACCAAATTTGACATGTCAATAGAGTGCCTAAAGACTCAATTTTAGAAAATTTAAAAACCTGGGGTCCCACAGCGAAAACGCGCCAGATTCGTGGTCAAACTTGTCAGGTCAACAATAAACAAAGATTAAAAAATTTCGAGAGTAAAAAAGCGTTGGGTCCCGCAGCGAAAGCGTGCCAGATTGTAAAGTTTAGTAATAAATTGCGTTTTCGTCAGCACTTTGCAACTGAGAGTGAGAAGTCAATAGTAAACAAAGTTTTGCGTCAATCAAACGTCAAAAAGTGTTGGGTCCCGCAACGAAAGCGTGCCAGATTGTAAAGTTTAGTAACAAGACGCGTTATCGTCAGCAATTCTCAACCAAACTAGATGTTTGAGTGATTTATAAAGGACTGCATCGATCAAACCTCAAAAATCGTTGGGTCCTGCAACGATAGCGCGCCAGATTGCAATTTTTCGTTCTAAGTTCTGCGCTTTTGATAATTTTCAAACCAAATTTGGTAGCGTTGTCGTCAGCATTTCGCAACCAAACCTGACAAAATAATAAAAAATAAGAGTCTATATCAATCAATCGTTAACAAGGATCAGGTCTCGCAGCGAAAGCGTGCCAGATTGTAAAGTTTTGAAATAAATTACGTTATCGTCGACATTTTGCAACCAAACTTGGCGTGTCAATAGTCGATTAGGGTCTGCATCGATCAAACGTAAATCCGTTGGGTCCCGCTGCGAAAGCGTGCCAGATTGTAAAGTTCAGTAATAGAATGCGGTTTGATCACCAGATTGTAAAGTTTGTTAACAAAATCAGAATACTATAATTTTCAAAGCCAAAGTCAATGTCCAAAATCGTTAGGTTCTAAAAAAACTGAAAGATTGCAAAGTTTTGTTATAATTTATGAGAGCGTCTATGTAAAGTAATCACGGCGAATTTGCGTTTCGGAGGGGGTGCTGGCGAGCGCCGCGAGCGAAGCGAGCGGCGCGA
Source organism: Oscheius sp. G VE-2021 (assembly GCA_022343465.1). Lineage (NCBI taxonomy): Eukaryota > Metazoa > Nematoda > Chromadorea > Rhabditida > Rhabditidae > Oscheius > Oscheius sp. G VE-2021. The sequence continues at coordinate 462,093 of JAJQXH010000079.1, read as the reverse complement.
GTCAGCACCACCGACCCTGAAAAATGTACAATTCTGAAAAGTTGTTCAACGTAAATAAAGATATCTTTGAAGAAATATGTTGCCATTCAGAAAAAACTACCTTGATTCTGTGGAAAAAAAATTTTCATAAAAGTTTTTATCCAAAACCATTTTAAGATTTCAGGGGGTCTGGGGGGCGAAGCCCCCCATCTAGGTCGCGGCGCGCGCCGCGGCCTAGTCCCCTGCTCTATTACTAGTTTTAGGTCGTCGCCAAAATTTCTCAAATTGTTTAAGTTTTAAGGTTTCATTAAATAGTACTAAGGGTCTTGAACACCAAGTACCGATCAAGAAAGTTTTTTATTCAGATTGAAATTTTTTAAAATATTTTGAAAGTTCAGTTTTCCAATTTCCTTAATTCGATATCTTTCGAATGCGCAATGATAGAGATTTGAATCTTTGCAGCATGGTAGAGTTTCTGAAGTAGTAAATAAGAACTCCTTAAAAAACTAAGGTTCCTGCAACGAAAGCGTGCCAGGTTGCAATTTTTGTTTCTAACACTGGCGCTTTTGAATATTTTCAAACCAAACTTGGCAGGTCAATAGAGAGTCTGAAGACTCAATTTTAGAAATTTTAAAAACCTGGGGTCTCGCAGCGAAAACGCGCCAAATAGCAATTTTTCGTTGTAGCACAAGTTTCTTCTATTCTTTTGCGGTAAAACTTGACAGGTCAACAATAAACAAAGATTAAAAAAATTCGAGCGTCAAAAAGCGTTGGGTCCCGCAGCGAAAGCGTGCCAGATTGTAAAGTTTTGTAATAAAATGCGTTATCGTCAGGATATCGCAACAAAACCTGACAAGTCAATAACAATGAAGAGTCTGCATCAATCAGATGTCATAAGACTTTGAGTCCCGCCGCGAAAGCGTGTGGAGGGGGTGCTGGCGAGCGCCGCGAGCGAAGCGAGCGGCGCGAGTCAGCACCACCGACGCTGAAAAATGTTAAATTCTAATAGGATGTTCAACGTAAATAAAGATAGTTTTTAACAAATCTGTTGCTATTGAGAAAAACTACCTTGATTATGTGGAAAAAATGTTTCAAAAAAGATTTTATCCAAAAGTATTTTAAAATTTTAGGGGGTCTGGGGGGCGAAGCCCCAGCTAGGTCGCGGCGCGCGCCGCGACCTAGTCCCCCTTTCCTATTACTAATAAAATATCGTAACGCACTTTTTTCCGAATTTACAAGTTTTGATGTTTCAGTCAATTAGTTTATACCTCCAGCATCAATGTTGGAATTGAAACTTTTTTACCAAACTCAACGGCAAAAAAGTTATTAAGTTTCTAAAATTTTCAAATTTTTCGAATTTTCTAAATATTTTCTTTAAGAAAATAGCTTTCCGTCGGGTAAAATTTGGTAAATTGAAGATTCACAATACCAACATGTTCGCCAAAAAAGATCGAAAGTTGTTTATAAAAATTTTGAAATATTAATTTTTTTCGAAATCCGGCAAAAATTGAGATGTTTCCAACTTTTTTCGAGTTGGTGTATAAGGACCACGCCTAAAGGCGTCAAACATTTAGTTACTCGGGCATTTTTGCGGAAAAGTTCGGGGCGTTCGGTTTCGCAATTTTATTCCAGTTTTATTACCAAGAAACAGGTCCGGGAGTCCCCCTCAAAAATAACTTTTTTTGCAGAATAGCTGAGGAGTTGTGAAAATTAGGTAAATTGAAGATCAACAATACCAACATGTTCGCCACAAAAGATCGTAAGTTGTTTACAGAAATTTCGAAATATTAATTTTTTTCGATATCGAAATGTGCCCTACTTTTTTCGAGTTAGTATATAAGGACCATGCCCAAAGACGTCAAACACTTAGTTACTTGGGCATTTTTGCGGAAAAGTTCGGGGCGTTCGTTTTCGCAATTTTATCCCAGTTTTTATGTCAGGAAACCGGTCCGGGTTCGAGTCCCCGTCAAAAATAACTTTTTTTGCAGAATAGCTACGGAGTTGGTCATGAGAGAGGGAGAGGCGAAAACTTCATATAGATGAGTACTTTCCAAAACTTCCACAAAAACTTGAAAAAAAAGAAAATTTTGTATTTGTCTTTTCCCTCTCCTCATTTTACATACTCTCTCGTTATGATTTTCCTAAAACTTTCTCCATTCTCCAGGACATGTTTTAAACGACTTCTGCGGTATCAGGGAGTACACTGACAAAACATAGGAGAAACAAAAATTTTCTCTTTTTCTTTTCCCTCTCCTATTTTTACACACTCTCTCGCCTATGTCTTTTTGGAATACGTTTATTTTTTAAGGAGAAACACAAAAAATATTATAAATTTTCGAAATACAGCGAATAAAGTTTACAAACATATAGTTCTAGAATTTAGATGGTCCCGCGGCGAATGCAAGCCAGATTGCAAAGTTTGGTAATTTTTTATATATGCATACATAAAAACTTGTAAAAATGCAGAAATGAAGCGAATAAAATTTACAAACATGTATTTAATAATTTAAGATGGTCCTGCGGCGAATGCATGCCAGATTGCAAAGTTTGGCAAATTTTTATAAATATACATACATAAAAACTTGTAAAAATGCAGAAATGAAGCGAATAAAATTTACAAACATGTATTTAATAATTTAAGATGGTCCTGCGGCGAATGCATGCCAGATTGCAAAGTTTGGCAAATTTTTATAAATATAAATACATAAAAACTTGTAAAAATGCAGAAATGAAGCGAATAAAATTTACAAACATACACTTTATAAGTTATGATAGTCCCGCGGCGAATGCATGCGAGACTGCAAAGTTTGGTAATTTTCTATAAACATGTAAGCATTAATTTTTCAAAGTTGACAAACATAAAGTGAATAAAGTTTCCAAACATGAAGTTCGAGAATTCACATGGTTTCGCAGCGAATGCCTGCCAGATTGCAAAGTTTTGTAAATTTTTATAAATATGCATACATAAAAACTTGTAAAAATGCAGAAATGAAGCGAATAAAATTTAAAAACTTATATTGTATAATTTAAGATGGTCCCGCGGAAAATGCATGCCAGATTGCAAAGTTTGGTAAATTTTTATGAATATGTAAACGTTAATTTTTTTTAAATTGGCAAACATAAAGCGAATAAAGTTTACAATCATATAGTTCAAGAATTTACATGGTCCCGCGGCGAATGCATGCCAGATTGCAAAGTTTTGTAAATTTTTATAAATATGCATACATAAAAACTTGTAAAATAGCAGAAATGAAGCGAATAAAATTTACAAACATATATTCCAAGAATATAAATGTTCTCGCGACGAATGCATGCCAGATTGCAAAGTTTATTGAAAAATTAATAAAGTGTCAATAGAAAATTCCAACAATTTAAAAATGCGAAGCGAATAAAATTTACAACAGGTAAATCTGTCAAAGGTTAATGAAAATCTAATAAAGTATCAATAGAAAATTCCAAAAAATTTAAAATGTGAAGCGAATAAAAATTACAACACGCAAATCTGTAAGTTTGCCTGACTTTACAAATTTTTTCCTCAGAAAAATCTACTTTTCTCTAGAAATTCATAATTTTAAGGCGAATTTAGTTTACAAAGTTTAAAAATTCACCATTTTACAAGCGTACATTTCTAGTCTACCTTTTCTATTACTAATATTAATGCGTAATCACTTTTTTTCGAATTTACCTGTTTTCATGTTTTTATCGTTTAGTATATACCTCCAGCATCAATGTTTGAAAATAAATTTTTTTACCAAACTCAACGGCAAAAAAGTTATTCAAGTTTCTAAAATTTTCAAAATTTTTGAATTTTCTAAATATCTTCTTAAGGAATAAAGATTTCGACCGGATAAAAAAAGCGAATTTGAGAATTTACTATACCAACAAGATCAGCAAAAAACATTAAAAGTTGTCTACAAAAATTTCGAAATATTTAATTTTTTATAAAACTCGAAAACTAGAGGGTGTACCCAACTTTTTTCGAGTTAGTGTATAAGGACATGGCCAAAAGGCGTAAAACCTTTAGTTACTCGGGCATTTTGGGGGAAAAGTTGGGGGCGTTCGGTTTCGCAATTTTATTCAACTTTTTATGTCAGGAAACAGGTCCGGGTTCGAGTCCCCATCAAAAATAACTTTTTTTGCAGAAGAGCTACGGAGTTGTTCATAAGAGGCGAAAACTTTATATAGATGAGTACTTTCCAAAACTTCTACAAAAACTTGAAAAAGTTTATTTTGAAAATTTTGTATTTGTCTTTTCCCTCTCCTCTTTTTACATACTCTCTCGCTTATGATTTTCCTAAAACTTTCCCCAGGACATGTTTTAAATGACTTTTTCGATATCAGGGAGCACACTGACAAAACATAGGAAAAACGAAAATTTTCTCTTTTTCTTTTCCCTCTCCTACTTTTACACACTCTCTCGCCACTGAATTTTTAAATGATTATTTATTTTTTCGACTGCGAACACAAAAATTTATAGATTGCAGAAATAAAGCGAATAATGCTTACAAACATTTGTTCTGAGAATTTACATGGTCCCGCGGCGATTGCATGCCAGATTGCAAAGTTTGGCAAAGTTTCATAAATATGTAAACATTAATTTTTTTTTTAAATTGGCAAACATAAAGCGAATAAAGTTTACAATCGTATAGTTCAAGAAATTACATGGTCCCGCGGCGAATGCATGCCAGATTGCAAAGTTTCGTAAATTTTCATGAATGTGTAAACATAAAATTACAAAACTTGCAGAAACAAAGCGAATAAAATTTACAAACATATATTCTTAGAATATAAATTTAAAAATGTAAAGCGAATATAATTCACAACAGGTAAATCTGTAAGTTTGCCAGTTTTTACAATTTTTTTCCTCGGAAAAATCTACTTTTCTCTAGAAATTCATAATTTTAAGGCGAATTCAGTTTATAAAAATTAAATTTTCACCATTTTACAAGCGTACATTTCTAGTCACCCTTTGCTATTACTAATATTAATTCATAACGCACTTTTTTTCGAATTTACAAAATTTGATGTTTTCATAATTTAGTTTATACCTCCAGCATCATTAGTGTGACCCAAACTTTTTCACCAAACTCAACGACAAAAAAGTTATTCAAGTTTCTAAAATTTTCAAAATTTTCGAATTTTCTAAATATTTTCTTTCGGAGCAAAGATTTCGACAGGATAAAAAAAGCTAATTTAAGAATTTACTTTACCAACATGGTCAGCAAAAAATATTAAAAGTTGTTCACAAAAATTTCGAAATATTCAATTTTTTCGAAAGTCGCCTAGAAACGAGATGTTGCCAACTTTTTTCGAGTTAGTATATAAGAACCATGCCCAAAGGCGTCAAACATTTAGTTACTCGGGCATTTTGGGGGAAAAGTTGGGGGCGTTCGGTTTCGCAATTTTATTCCAGTTTTATTGCCATGCAACAGGTCCGGGTTCGAGTCCCCGCCAAGAATAACTTTTTTTGCAGGAAAGCTGCGGAGTTGGTCATAAGAGGCGAAAACTTCCAATAAAAATCTACTTTCCAAAATTTCTACAGGGACTTTAAAAAAACCATTTTGAAAAATTTGTGTTTTTCTTTTCCCTCTCCTCATTTTACATACTCTCTCGCTTATGTCTTTTTGGAATACGTTTATTTTTTAAGGAGAAACACAAAAAATATTATAAATTTTCGAAATACAGCGAATAAAGTTTACAAACATATAGTTCTAGAATTTAGATGGTCCCGCGGCGAATGCAAGCCAGATTGCAAAGTTTCGTAAATTTATATAAATTTGTAAAGATTAATTTTTTTATAAAATCGGCAAACATAAAGCGAATAAAATTTACAAACTTATTTTATAATATAAATGTTCTCGCGATGAATGCATGCCAGATTGCAAAGTTTGATAAATTTTTATAAATATGCAAATGTTAAAATTCGTAAAAATGCAGATATGAAGCGAATAAAATTTACATACATATATTTTATAAATTTACATGGTCCCGCGGCAATTGCATGCCAGATTTCAAAGTTCGGTTAATTTTTTAAAAACTGTAAACATAAAATTTCTAAAAACTGCAGAAATAAAGCGAATAATGCTTGCAACCATATATTTTAATATTTTAGTTGGTCCCGCGGCGCATGCATGTCAGATTGCAAAGTTTAGTAAAAAATTAATAAAGTGGCAATAGAAAATTCCAAAAATTCAAAAATGTTAAGCGAATAAAATTTACAATGGGCAAATCTGTATGTTTGCAGTTTGGTAAATATTTATAAGAATGTAACATTAATTTTTTTTAAATTCGCAAACATAAAGCGAATAAAGTTTACAAACTTTATTGAGACTTTACATATTCCCGCGGCGAATGCATGCCAGATTGCAAAGTTTGGAACATTTATATAAATATGCAAAAATAAAAATTTATAAACATGCAGAAATGAAACGAAAAAAATTTACAAACATATATTGTATAATTTAAGATGGTCCCGCGGCAAATGCATGCCAGATTGCAAAGTTTGGCAAATTTTTATATATATGCATACATAAAAACTTGTAAAAATGCAGAAATAAAGCGAATAAAATTTACAAGCATAAATTTAATAAATTTAGATGGTCCCGCGGCGATTGCATGCCAGATTGCAAAGTTTGGCAAATTTTTGTAAATATGTGAGCATTATTATTTTTTTAAATTGGCAAATATAAAGCGAATAAAGTTTACAAACACACAGTTCAAGAATTTACATAGACCCGCGGCAAATGCATGCCAGATTGCAAAGTTTGGTAAATTTTTATAATTATGCATACATAAAAACTTGTAAACATGCAAAAAAGCGAATAAAATTTACAAACATATATTTTATAATTTAAGATGGTCCCGAGGCGATTGCATGCCAGATTGCAAAGTTTGGCAAAGTTTTATAAATATGCAAATATAAAAATTCGTAAAAATGCAGAAATGAAGCGAATAAAATTTACAAACATAAATTTTATAAATTTACATGGTCCCGCGGCGAATGCATGCCTGATTGCAAAGTTGGGTAAATTTTTATAAATATGCAAATATAAAAATTCGTAAAAATGCAGAAATGAAGCGAATAAAATTTACAAACATATATTTTATAAATTTACATGGTCCAGCGGCGAATGCATGCCAGATTGCAAAGTTTCGTAAATTTTCATGAATGCGTAAACATAAAATTATAAAACATGCAGACACAAAGCGAAGAAAATATACATCTATTCTAAGAATATAAATGTTCTCGCGACGAATACATGCCCGCTTGCAACGTTTAATGAAAAAAAATAAAGTATCAATAGAAAAATCCAAAAAAATTTAAAATGTAAAGCGAATAAAATTTAAAACAGGCAAATCTGTAAGTTTGCCGGACTTTACAATTTTTTTCTTCGGAAAAATCTATTTTTCTCTAGAAATTCATAATTTTAAGGCGAATTCTGTTTATAAAAATTAAAAATTCACCATTTTACAAGCGTACATTTCTAGTCCACTAAAAATGTACAATTCAAATGTGTTTTTTAGGAATCCGAGAATTCTGTTTTAACAGAAATGTCAGGTAACTAGAAAGAAGCAAAAAATGTAGTTGGGCCAAACTCTGAAAATCAATACCGGCTGAGCTAAACTACAAAATACACGAAAAGTCGTCGTTTTTTTCAACTTTGACATCTTATATCACAAGTTGCGGTTGGTTTGGCGAGTTGATTTTCAGAAGTGAGCATACTATAGTAAAGGCCTACAGTTCCGAGTAACATGGAGGGGCTATTTCGCAATAGGAGCTGAGATGAAAAATTACGATGTTCTAAAGGATTTGAGAATTGGAAGTTCGCATAGTAACCATGATTTGAGCATTCATATGAACACTACTGAAAAAGCAATAAGAAAGTTTTAATTTCAAATAGAAGCAGCAAAATGGGAAAAATGTCGAAAAAGTCGTCATTTTCGCAAATTTCGAAACTTAATAGCAGGCAAGCGAAAGGTTCACCCGAGCTGATATTAGAATCACCGCTTTAGACTTTAATTACCTTTACGTTAAAAGTGACAATGCTTTGTATTTCGCAATGCGGGCTGAGAAACAAGGGGTAGAAATTTGCGAAAAATCCCCTAAACCGACATATGGGGGATTCCTCATTGTGTCCGGTGTACAGTTCATGGCCCATACATACTCATCATACAATATTAGAACCTGAATGTAAAACCCTCCTTTTTGAGAGCGTTTTTAAAATTTTTATTTTTTCACGGAACCTCCTGTTTGGAGGGCTGAAATTCAAAAACCGTAGGCGCAATGAGCACGCAACTCACAGATGATGTAAAATGCTCTAATATCTTATAGTTTACTTAGTTTCACTGTTTTATGACAAAAACTAACCGAGTTATTGGAGCCCAAAAACACACTTCCGTGAGATCGATGGGGTTATCGCGTGAGGGTGCGGTAGGAGTATAAAAGGGTTATAACTTGCGGGATACCTTGCTTTTTAAGAGTGACCTATATCAATTATAAGATTAAAACTGCTATCAAATTTACAAGAAGAGCGGTGGGAGTCAGCACCGCCGACTCTTATGAAATGAAGCTGGTAATTTTCTATTTTTACATTTTAAATTGAAACATTTGTGATTTATCCTGGAGCACTATTTTCTCCTTGGAGCACGTTTTCCTTATACCTTGAGTGAAAATTTTATCTTTGAAATTCCTTTGAAATTCGACATTGAAGAGTGAATTTATTATTACTTTTTTCAGATAAAGTAGATCAAAGATTTTATTTTATTATTTTATTCGTTTTTCTAAAATATAGTTGAAAAAATACAGATTTTGGGGCTGTTTCAAGTTCAAAAGTCAATTTGAACCCATGCTTTTCAGAGACGCTTTGTTGTTGCTTTTTGGACTAGAAACTTCGGTTCACTTTTCATTAACTGTTTGAAACCACGGTTTACATTTGTTAATTGTTAAAACATTTCTATAATTCGTTTAAAATACTTCATGGTATGTATTACGGCTTATATCTACATGGCTTTCATTATTTTTAAACTTCAATTTGCCAAATTAATAGAATCTCGCGATATTATCAAAAAAGGTATGAAATCAGGCCACACTTAAAAATTAACTTTTTCAATTTTTACATGTTCAATTGACTGAACTTTTTCAAACACATTTTTTTACTAAAAACAATAACGGTTTGTATTTGTATAATATGTATCGACTTATTGATTATTTAATTAAAACTAAATTATCTTTTTTTAATGAAAAAAAAACAATCAGCGGGTTTAACTTAAGACAACATTTTTTTTAACAGCGTAAGTTTTAATTGTTTTAATTGTATATTCATAGAATGATAAAAATTAAACTTATGTGTTGACTTTTATAACAAAATATGATTTTTAATCAATTTAACAAAGTTTTATAAAATCGTTTTATAAAATTTGTTGAGTTTTGTTAAACCAAAAAAAGTTTTTGAATAATTTCGCAAAATCATTGACTGTTTTAAAAAAAACCTTAGCGTCGTAACTAGTCTCTTAGGCCACACTTTCTGTGTGTGTCTCTACTCTTCTCTTTCTTTATGTCTGTGTGTTATTCTGAATTTATAATTATACCTTATTTAGGGAAAAAAGTTTTTATCGTTTTCAAAACTTTCCCTAATTTAGGGATGATTGAAACAAGAAATTTTTATCATTTTTAAAATTATCCTTAAATTATGGTTAATTGAAAAATTGCGTTTTTATCGTGTTTAAAAATATCCCAAAATTAGGGATGATTGAAAAAAAAGTTTTTTTATTATTTTTTTAACTTTCCCTATACTTAGGAATGATTGAAAAAAGATGTTTTTTGCATTTTTAAAATCATCCCTAAATTAGGGATAATTGAACAAAGAAGTTTTTATCGTTTTTAAAATCATCCAGAGATGATTGAAAGTTTATTTTTAAGTGCACTTAAAAATAAATTGATAAGATAGTGGTTTCCAGAATGAGGAGCAGTCGTTGGCCCTTTGCGTTTGTGATTCTCGGAATAGTAGCTGTATTTGTTATATTTTTCAGACCTCGTGAACAGGTGACATTTTTTAAGCCGAAGACCCAATTTTAGGTGAAAAATGTTTCAAATTCAATGTTCACTCAATGGCGGAAATGCTTCATTGAAAAAGCTGACAGTTTAAGAGGTGATCCGGAAAAAGTAAGCTTTTATTATTTTTCAACCGTTTGAACCTTTTTTTTAAATTTTACCCGTTTAAAAAAAAATCCCTAATTTGAAGATGGTTGAATAACCGGCATTTACTGTTGTGAAACTTTTACTGTAATATAAAAAATTGAAATTTTCATTATAATCGTCTTAAAAAAAACATTCCTAAAAAGGGATCTGAGAAACTTATATATTTTTATTGTTTTCAAATCATCCACAAATGTTGTGTATTGAAGAAAAGACTTAAGAAACGGTTTCTTATCATTTATGAACCGTTTTTATTGTTTCTTTTTTAACTGTATGAATTTTGAACAACCGACTTTAATCGTTAATCAATAACTTAGAGAGAATATGACTTAATAAATTAGTTTTCTTCTTGTTTATGTTGATTACCCTAAAATTACCCTAAACAATGATCAACAAAACTTTTTAGGGTTGTGTGGCCAAATAATAACCCAAAGATAAAAGACAAACACAAAAGACAAAGACAAACAATAACCCAAAACTTCAAAACAAGAATTTTGTAAGAAAACAACGGAATATTTCGTTGCGGTGTAAAGCAAACTTTGTCAGAAAAAACATTTCCGATTTCTCCGGGTCAACATCATTTTTCCCCTAGGGTTATGACGCGCGCGCAAACATAAGTTATCATTGTTTAAATGTGTTACAGGCAAAAATATCAACGTTTATTTTTTGTGAAGATTTTTTTAACCCGTGAGCGCACGCAATAACCCGGTTCGAAAACAAGAAATTTTAACGCAAATGACTCAAAAATGTGTTTTTTTTTTTGTTCTAACCGAATCTTTTGGCAAAGTTCAGGCAAAATCATTTTTTTCTCATGTTTTGGCTACCTATCTAGAATTTCCTATCTAATCCTTCGTTTTTAGGTATGGTCCTCATTTGGAGAAATGGTCCGCACTTGCGAAACTCCTTACGTAAACCTTCTGAAAATCCAAGATTTTTATAATTCAGACGAAGCGAAATCTCACATTCTACCCGTTAAAGTACGTATATTTTCTATCGGATTCTTTCTTTCTCTATCTCTTTCTCTCTGTCTCTATCTCTCTCACTTTCTCTCTCGGCATCTCTCTCTCTTTTTTGTGAATTCCATATAAATTTCAGGAAACTACAGAGAAAACTGTCATTATCACAGTTGGGATTGGCCATGACACTAAGGCCGAAGAATCTCTGCTCAAGGTATTTTTAAAAACTTAAATTTTTAATTAGATTTTTCAGAAAATGGGAAAAGAAAATGTCGAATTTTACGGCGCTGACCCTATGGTTAAAATAAATGAAGGGCTATACTCCAAGTTTGGAAACTTTTTCCCATTTGCGATAGGTGCAAATTCAGGGATTTCAAATGCAAACGTTTTAAATAATGGTAAATTTAGAAATTTGAATTTAAAAGTACAATTTCAGAAACGTACCAAGACAAGCTCGTCGTTCACGTTGATGCAATCTACTTTTTGAAGAATTTAGTTGGAAAATCAGTAAGCTTTAAATAAAATATTTTAAATTTTAAATTTAGTTTATTGACGACATTTGGCTGGATGCAGAAGGAGCTGAATATGAAATGTTTCCCTATTTCTACAAGGGAGAGGCTTTTGATCAAAATGGAATCAGTTTTTGTCAAGTGAACATGGAGGTTAAACTTTTTAAAATCTCAAAATTCTTTAAAACACCTGTTTTTAGATTCACCTCCCAGATGCCAAAATGAAGCAACAAATTCACGATTTTCTTTTTCAATTACTTGATGATCAGAGGTTAAAATTTGGGGAAAATTGAAGTTTAGATTTAGGTACGCAATCTTCCGACCAGTTCAAGGAAAGCACATAAGGCTGTTTTTCTTCAATTTCGAAGATCCACGTTGTGTTGAAAGATATACGAGGCATTCCAACTCGACGAATAAACAAGTGTAATTGGCAGAGATCGACTGAGCAAATTAATTGTTGCAGCCTTCTTTCCGGGAAGTAAAATCCTTTTCCTTTATGTTTTGTTCACATACACATTTTGATCAGTGAGCTCGTTTAATCTTATATCAAGCTCGTTGATTAAAGAAATCGGTAATCTAACAAGGCATAAATTGTATTCATGAAACATGTTTTGCCTGCCTGTTGGAAAATCATCGAGCATTTCACTAAAGCCTGGTCGAGGAGCATCTTTTAAAATTTTCGCAAATTTTGTGCAAAAAGAATAAACTAAAATAAAACAGTAAACTTCTGCGGAAACTGTATTATCTTTATTTTTATTTGCTTGCAGTGTTTTAAGACTGTTTTTTTTTCAAAGGGTCGAGCTGGACCCTTAACACCGTGGACACAGAATAAAACCGATGCCTTATATTTGGCTGAATTTTTTTGATGGCTCCGAACGTAAAATACACTAAACACACCACATATTCGTTTTCTGAAAAAAAATTTTTAATTTTTAAAAATATACTTTTATTGTTGGTAGTCCCGGAAAGTGAGCAGCAAATGCAGCTAGTACAGCTTGAGGCATTCTTGGGGAAAAACCTCTCAAATCAAGATATCGCTGGGCAAACGACATCATAATGATAGTTTGAGTCACAAAAGTCATAAGTAAGAAATTAGAATACACAGCAGAGCATACGACATGACCGAAATGTTGACCCAATCCATAAACGCAAAAGTGGACTTCTGAAGCTTCAGATCGAAGGAGGCTAGATTAAAAGTTTGTGCTTCTATTTGGTTAAGTTCAAACGAAGGCATGATGAACCATAGGCTGAGAGTTTCAACCAAAGACGAAATGGCTGTGTCCACGAGGAAACGGCGAAGATTTTCATTAACGGTGGAGTGTAGCGAATCGCCACATACAGAAGGCAGCAATTTGGGTTAATACTTATAAAAAGAAGGGTGGTCCAAACAACATGGTAGATGAGCATTGATTCCTCTGAAAATTTATGACGCAACTTAATAAATAAATGCCTAAACATTAAAAGACATCATTTATTTTAATGTTAAAAAAGAGTTCGGCGTTTTAAGATTGCTACACCAGACTTACCCATTGCATCACTCATTTGTTAAATATTTCTGTAAATGCAGCTAATACAAATTTTTCGCGTACGTTGTTAGTCTCCCAGATAGAATCTCCGCGTTTTTGGTTTGAGAAAGTGGTTGGCCTAATAGCGGGAATTGGATAAGATTTATCAAGATGAAAAATCGCTGAAATCTCCAAGTAGAATCTAATGTATTTTTCCGTTTTAAACCAACCGATCGTCAAGTTTTCAAAGCACTAAGCGATTCTTTTCATAATCTGTTTCATTTTTTGGTATTGGTACAACGTCAAGTTTATTTAAAATTAATTTGTAAAAATGTAACGTCAAAAAATCAAGTGCTTTTACAGGATACTGGCACTTTTAAAAGCTCTGTGTTTTCTTTTTTCTCTTTAATTTTAACACTTTCTTTGTTCTACTATCTGAAAGTTTTATTTTTCATTCGTTCTATTAATCTTTTTTCAGGCGAGTGAATGAGATATCCAAAAGTTTCCATTTTCCGATTCTGCTTTGTATTAGTCGTTATTATTCTGACGATCATCTTTCTTAGAAACATCTCTGATGTTTTGCACCCAGGCTTATTTGAAAGTCAGCAAGGTGAGTATCACCGAAAATACAAAATTTCTATGGTTATAACTGTATTTCGCTGTGTTTTTGTTCAAAGGGACCGTCAGGGTTCTTGTTGCTTTTTACAATACCCAGTGCTTTTATTCCCAACGCAACACTGGGCTGAATTACTATGGGCGTGGCCTGGCCTTTGACTACCCCTCCCGACCCCGCTTATGTTGTATGGCGGTTACGGGCAGATCTCTCGCGGTGAGACGCAGACAACGAAAGAAACACACACTTGAGGAAATACTTAATTGTAAGAATTGTTTGAAGGGTGAAATTGAAAATTTCTAATTTATCTGGCAATTGGAACAAAATCGAATATTGAAACCTAAATAATAAACATGAATATTTAATTAAAATAAACTTGAAAAAAGCCCCTTACGGTCACATCAAACAAACAGTCACACGCTCGTTTCTCATTCATTAGAGTTCCTGACTGACCCTGATTCCTGACTGAATAAATAAAGTTTTACATCATAATTATAAAATATTTTACAGAATCTGTCAACTTATCGACAATTCCGTCATGTGTACCTCATCATACTCTTTTAACCGATTTGTTGCATAAGAAAAAAGGAAAATGGTGGCCAGACACTGAACAAATGAAACTATTGTTACTTTCTGCCTATGACTATAACACTCACGTGGTTGTCACAACACAATCTGAAGGCTGGTTCGGGTAAGTCACCTCAATTGTAAAAAAAAAGTACGCAAAACCAGCTGATGCTATAAAAGTGTCGTCGTTTAAAGGAGGAGGAGCTCGTAAAATTGATTTTTCAAAACCTCATTACTATTAGTTCATTGTCGTTTCCATGATTCTGAAACATACTTATTTTATATGATTTTGACTGCGAAAGGGGCGCGTTTATACGGCCGTTTTACGCGTTTACCGCACGTGAACAAGAGACTGTGGCGAATGGAGAGACGCAGCGTTAGCGGCAATTCGAACGGCTGTTTCCCAAAAAATTCAAGCGCTTCTAAAACGGTTAATTTTGATTCAAATTGGGTGAAAGGTGTAGTTTTCGCAATCCTGGGAATGAGATCTACATTTTTATAACAAAATAAAAATTATTATTTTTACGCAATCCTTCTCTTTTATGCAGCAAACAATGTTTTCACGCAGGTGTTAATTTATTTCAAAAATATTTTGAAGCAACTCAACTCAACGAGTGTTCAAAACTAATTAAATCAGTATTAGATAGAGATTTGTCCAAAAGAAAAGTATCTCAATAAAAATGCTATTTCCAAATAAGAAGATACCGCTTGATTTGAAACCCTTGCAAACGATTTCAAATTAATCTATTCTTTATTATTTGGAAATATCATTTTTCATTATTGAAATACTTTTCTACATTCGGACAAATCCTTTACTTTTCTACGTTAGAATAAAACATATTGTATATACTTTAATTTTTTTAAAATTAAAAGACATTTCTTTTACAAGTACCAAACATTGGCGTTAGCTAGATTCTCGTGTTTTAACAACAACAAAAAAAAACAAAAAAACAGAGCTACAACGGATTCGAACCAACGACCATTCGGGTGCCTAACTATCCTCTCCACCACTACACCACCGTTGGGTGTTGGATACCGCGGCGCTCCTCATTATTAACGCCTGCCTCTCTTCTAGTATTTGTGTTTTTTACGGGCGCGCGTAACATTGGGAGGGTTCGAAGGTGCCGAATTTATATTGTAACGTTTCTAATAGATGGTGGAAGAGATGTTAAACAAGAATATGACCTTATACTAAGAGTTTTCATGTTCAAAATCAAATGTTGTCTCAAAATTGTTGATCGATTGCTATTTGGTTCATTTAGCATTGGAAAGTATCACACATTATTGCATTTCCGGAATCTACGTCAAATTGTACATAACAAGCGGCGTTTTACAGCGACAAGTTCAATTTGAGGGGGTAAAAGTCGTTCCCGAAAAATTGTTAGCGCCGGCGGTCACCCGCGGCGGACAGGAACGGCGCGCTGGGTAAATACAATTTCTAAAAAACGTTTTATATTTGTTTTATCTTTCAGGAAACAAGTGTTTTGCCGTTACCTTTCCTCAAATTTCACTGAAGTTGTTCCAGCCACTGCAGGCATGACCTTTGCGGAGTTTACCGTGAACTGTTGTCCCGAAAACAGAGATTTTGCTTATATAAGCGTAACGGAAAAGGTCGATGATCCTATAATTCAACATGTTCCTGTTTTAAAACGAAATCAGGACAGTGGGGTGTTTCAGTTTAACTTGGGCTTACTTTGATTTCAGCTTTCCGATATAAGTTCTCTATGTGTTTATCTCCAATTTATGGAAATTATTCCACTTTCTTAATGTTCGCTGAATTGATAGAGCATTATAAACTACAGGGAGTGGAACATTTTTATGTTTATATTCATCACATAGATGAGTACTCAATGAGGGTAAGTCAAACTTTTTTTCAGACACATTGGGCACGGCGAGATGGTTTAAAACACGATGCCTAAAAGGGTCGGAATGCTCTTGGACATTTAAATTTAAACTGTTTCAATTGGGCACGTAAATTTGCAATTTACCACCTGCCTGTCATTTCGCTGTTTCAGCGCGCGCGCCAGAATTGGCAACCGCTGTTTCGATAATTCGGTGAATTTACAATATAAACAACAGCAGCGTGCCCAATTTCAATTCTATTCTTACTGAAAAAATATGAATAACATCAACAAAAATAATGATTTTCATTTTGTCCGAAAATGGAGATTCTTGAAACAAAATTATTTTCTTGGATGTTTTGGTCAGATTAATTTTAAAAATCGTGTTAAAGGCAATAAATTTGTTTAATATTAATAATTTCTTGACTACATATTATTCAAGAGTTTCCGTCATAAATCCTCCAATTTCAACTTTAAATGGGCTCATGATGACGTCATAGGGCGCCACTACCCGCAACTGGCGCTCACACATAATTTCGCTGTTGGCGTGGGGTGCACTTTTCGGCTGACAATAATCACAGAATACAAAAACTACTTTCTTCATAACATATCTAAAAATCCCAGAAGTCTTTTTTGTTTTACTCGAAATAATCAAATTTTAATGTTTTTTCGAAACACATTTTTCTGGCTAAGGAAATCGATGTTTTCTCATTTATAAGTTTGTCAGCATCATTGTCATATTTTGACTTTTGATTTTGATAAAGTTTCACCCAACATAAGTTTCAGCCAAAATGCTCACAAACCAAGTTTCAGATAAGACCAATCGAAGCAAATTGATTAATTTATCTATCGTTCAACAATCTGCATTAAACATGCAATACGTAGTAGAATTAACGACTTTTCAAAATTTTGGGAAAGAAAATAGCGTGCAATCAAAAATGTTTTATCGAAAACCTTAATTCCGGTTACGGTATAGCGATTGTGTAATAAATGAAAAAGTTTTTTAAATAGTTTAATGGTGCACCACATTTTGCGTTTTAGGTCCTTCACGACTACATCCGAAGCGGAGAAGTAGAAGCCATTTATATGGACTGGAGGGAGGACCGCGAAGATTGGTCGTGGGTGTTTGCCGAACGCATTGTGAGTTATAGTTTTTTCCTCATCAACAAAGTTTGTGTAAGCATTTTCATATTTTTTCTCATTTTCTAAATCAGAATGACCCATATGCAAATTGACTTTTTAAAGTAAGGATAATTTTTGCCTCACCCCTCCAAGCAACGCTTTTTTACAAAGGGGATGATTTGCAAAGGATTAGCCTATGTAGCCTTTGGAAAGGAGGCTGATAGTCCCTTTAAAGGGAAAGGACCGCGTAAAAATAATTTTTCTAATTTTGAGATTAAAGTCTAGATCTCATTTCCAGGAATCCGAAAAATACCTCTATTACCTGTTTTGGATAAAAATGAATCGATTTTGGAGCGCTTGAAAATTGGGGAAATTACCATTTGAATTGCCGCCAACTCTGCGTCTCCCCGTTTCCCACACTCTCTCGCCCACTCGGGCAAACGCGTAAAACGACCGTGTAAATGCGCCCCGTTTGCAGTCTAAATCATATAAAAGAGGTATGCTTTAGAATCGTGGCAACGATATCTATTCAATAAAATAATTGTTAAGAGACATTGAAAAATCAATTTTACGAGGCCCTTCCCCTTTAAGAGTTCGAAAATATTACATTCGAATTTTCCATTAATTGGAATTTGCATTTTCAGGATTGCCTCTTCCGTACGCGATATCACTCAAAATACGTACTCACCGCAGACTTAGACGAGCGTATTTTGCCTCTTTCGGCAACAACAACACTAAGGGAATTCACTATGTTAGTCCACAATTTAACAACAACTTCTGCTTCAATTCAGAAAAGAATTTGAGGCTAAACCATCCATAGGCGTTTTGTCATTTAGACCCAGGTGGATTCTTCGGGACCGATATCCACCAGAGAGATATGAAGTAAGTTTTCATTTATAAATGTTGTTTAATAATTGATAAATTGGGCTCTTTGTGTTACCGTCTTTTTGTTAGCTTATGGACTCACTGCAAACCGATGGCAAGAAATGCTTTTGAAATGCTCGTTCGTGAGCCGGAGCCGATGGTTTTGATGGTTTTTTAAACATTGCAAACTCTGCGTAAGACATTTTCGGTGCGGCGCGTTTTAACAGCCGATGTCAGTAAAAGTTGATCAGGCCTTTGACAAAACGGGTTACGATAACTTTCCTCAAACTCAAACCAATTCAAAAATAAAGTTTAGGTTCAATGGCTAAAAACATTGCAATTAACGACAAGTTAAAACTTCGTCTCAGAAAAAAAAGTTTTTGTAATGTCTTCGATTTTGCTCTAAAGTTTTCTACAACGTTGCTGTAGCCAAAAAACCTTATTCTGAAAGTTTGAGCTTAATATCGATTTTTTACCCGGATTACGGTAGGTCAAAATTTTACACCGAATTTTTTTTGCATTTTCAAAGTCATAGAGTTATTGAAATTAGAATAATATGCGCACAACAGCTGTTACAATGAAACCTTCAATGTTACACACATAAAACCAGCACCGTTTTGCATCGATTCGTCACCTAACATAAAAAAATCGAAGACGAGAATTTTTAAAATTTTCACAATTTAAGTGAATTTTGAGTATATTTACATATATGCAAATTGTCCATCAAAAATACTCAGAAACAGAAATTTTTCAAAATCGGAGGAAAATTGACCCCGTTTTTGGCTGACACGTTGAAATGACGCAGGGAAAAATTTGCAAAAAATTGCTTTTCTCGGCATGCCTATTTTTCACTTTTTATTGAAATTTTTAAGAAATATGGTCGTCTTAGATTTTTGATTTTAGGTGACGAAAAGTCGATGCGAAATTTAACGTAGAATCTGATGAAAACGTTAACTTTTTTCTGGCTCCTATAGTGAAAGGGTTAAACCCCAAAAACATGGTTTTTCCTACCGTAATCAGGGTCAAAAAATCAAAAACTGTCCTTACAATTAAAGGAGTAGTCTGGCACCTTTTCATATCTCACTTTATTCTAATTTTTGGTCTTCATTTTCCATTGCTTGTCGGCGTTTGTCGACACTTTTGGCCAAAAACGGCCTATTTGGAAGCACTTTTCTCGAAATCTGGCCATTTTGGTTTAAAATAAAGTAACGGCTTTAGTTTTCAACGCCAAGGTGAACCTTTTGAGCCAAAAAATGGAAATGTGAAAAAGGTGCCGGATTGACCCTTTAAGTATAAAGGCCCCGCACGAAAGTTACTGAGACGCAGTTTTAAGTTCATACCGCAAACTTCCACCAAAGCCAAACATCCGTAAAAACTAAACACATTTCTCAGGATTTCGCTTTGATTTGCAAAGTCGGGCAACATGCCTCAAATTCAGATCAAACAAGCTTAATTATTTTTAAATTATATTTTTTAAGGGTTTTTATTGAAAAGTGCGTGAACCCCAAACAATGTAAACTGTTTATCTAATTACATATGAAATGACATATATATAAATGGACTGAACTGTTTTTTCATTGTGTTAGACCCTTTTTATTATTACAATTAACAATGAAAACCATTTACTTTTTTAAATTGATTTTCAGGGAATGAAAACCATTGAATCTGACCTTGCTACACTAGTCTTCCACAACACTTCGCATTGGCCTCCTCCTGGCCACACTGCTAAATGTATTATTGATCCCTTAAAACTGGTCAACATGGGTATCCATTTTCCGGATGCGTTCTTTCCCGGTTTTGAACTTAAATATGTTCCTCCAGAGGACGTGATAATTCGGTAGTTTGATTTTAAAAGTTAATCTAATTGTCATTTAGTCATTATCGGGACAATGTTATCAGCACATGGAACACCCTTTATTTTCCCGAAACTCTGACATTTGGAAATTACTCGCTTACCAATTATCCTGAAGATCTGCAGAAGGTTTTGATAAAGAACGTTGTTCAAAGGCTCGACAGAGTTTATTCTGAGAACATTACAAAATAAATTGTCCTTATATTTTACTAATATATAAGGATTGAACCTAAAAAATAAAATTTTTTATTTAAGTTGCAAAGGTTGAAAAAAGATAGAAGAAGTAACTTAAAACGGGATTTTTAAAGTTTCAATTGTGGGTCACTATTTTCTGATACCCGATGTTTTTATAAAGCAGCTTTTTTGTATCCCAAAATCTGTATATTGTAAAAAGAACTATCCGTTGAAAATAGATTATACAGTGCATGTTGTTTTTAAGTTAACTGATTGATGGTCGGCATAAAAATCTTGTGTGTTGTCCTGTTTAGAACTTTTGTTGTCAGTAAGATTGGATTAAGTACAGTTAATGTTTGATACACTCAATGTTTGTGTGTGGCTGATGGCCCATTTAAGTTCGACTAATAGTAATAAAATAAACACCCTTTGTTTGATCGGGTGAAACCACCAAAACTTAATGTGGGCCCGGCCCATCCTGATGATCGGTATTGTTTGCTCTGCATGACAAACATGTTGTTTTGAAAGATAAGCGGTTACGTAAAGCAAATATAATATTTTTTACATAGTCTTTCGCTTTTTTTCCTAAGCAGCTTTTTTTATTTCCGTACCTGCGGGTACTAAAACGATGGCCAATCACTATTGTTTAAACGCAAGATGTTGGGGAAAACCGAAACACTCACTTCATTGACTCACTCACTATTCTCAATCACCTTGTTTGTTGTTTAATTACTTCCTTCAGTGTTATGTTGCGGCCTAATCAATTAGCGGTAGTCACCTTGGTGATGCTCCTTTGGATCATGGTTATGGAATATCAGGTTATTTTAATTTTTTTTCGTTCACATTTCCACACTCATTTTCATTCCGATCAAATGCCTAGTTTAATCCTTGGCTTGTTTAGGTGGAGAATTTTATTCCACGAAGAAACAAAGCTCAGCGTTCATTATTTATGAGGAATTATTTTAAAAATCACGGAAAGGAGGTTTCTTTCACTTCTGAACCAAAACCATTTCAAGCACTTTTTCAAGAATACAACATCACGTTTGATTGAATTTTTGAGAATAAAATCTTGTTTTTTTAGAATACCAGATGATTTTGAATGTTTCAACTTTTTTGCAAGGAATGAATTAAAGATCAAAGAATACTCCAAACGAAGATTCACGATTACACAGGTGGATTTGCTTTGTGTTGTCCTTCTAAATTTCCAGGAGCCGGAATTTTCAATGGAATGTGCCGATATAAAAAAGAGGGTCTACAGAGGTAGACATTTTGCAAGGGTGAAAAATCATTTCGCTGTAGCTAGAAATGTATACCAGGTAGTTTAATTACATAAGTTTCTAACTGCAAACATTTTTTAACGACATTCAAGACAATAAATACACTATCCGGCTTAAATGTTTTGTTTAGGAATACTACCTTCAAGAAATTATGCTGTCCTTCTTATATTCACCATTCAATTCTTATTGTTTTGCTGTAGATGCTAACAGTAGTACGGAATTTATAGGAAAGTTGGGAAAACTGGGAGAGTGTTTGGGAAACGTTTTTGTTTTGAATGAGGTAAGTTTAGTTATTGTATTTTGACAAAAAAGTTTATATGAGGTTTTTAAATCTAGTTTGCTCCCCTTCCCGGTAATGCCATACGGAAGTGGACCCAACTGTCTCAGAATGAGACAAAGAGAGTAGTCCGCCGCGGACACAATTTAGTATCGAATAAACGCTTGGGGATTTAGATTAGGTGTATTCAGAATATCAATAATAAGTTCAATGAAACCTTCTTACATGGTCCGGGGCCCTAAATTACCCCAGACTATTAAGTAAGTAAGGACAAGAAAAATAAAAATATCCAGTAAAAGTAACACACGAAGTTTTGGTGCGAGTTTTAATTGATGTATAGGGTAAAGGGGTGAGCTGTGTTTAACAAAGTACTGATCACTAATAACGGTCCGTAGGTTTCTAGAATAAGGCTTAAAGCGGTCGCACTTTTCACGGACCGTGGGGATCTGTTCTAAAAGGGAAACCTGCTGTTCAATCCACTTAGGTGTTTTAATGACAGGGGGCCAAGAAATCGTGGAGCTAAAGGGGCTAACGGAGCTCTTCGGTGTGGCTTCAGTGGATCGGCAGAGCGTTTCGAGCGTCTTCAGGATTTGGTCATTGATCTTATCTAGTCTGTTTCGAGCGGCGAGCACTTCGGTCAGCTGTGCGTCATCGGGCATCGGAAAGTGGCGGGCTCTCAACACATCGATTAGTTTCAATCAAAAATGACTCATCCGCGGTTGATGGACGTGACGTTTCCAGCCGCCGGCGTTCCTCTCGGGCCAAGAATAAAGCTTTCCGTTGGGCAGGCGTCTCGAACGTTCTTACAGAAAATGTGGTTAGATCAGGGACAGCACGAATCTTCGGTGCCAACTCAGAGAGTAAAAGCATTCGAACTCCTACGGATAGCCTCACCTTGAGTGGTCGGTTTGAGCCATTTGGGTGAAAAGTGAGGGAAAATGGGGGATCATGAACTATTGAAAGACAATTACTGGGCATTTTTTCATTTTACGACTAAAAATACTGACCTTTCGTTGATTTTCAGTTTTTGAAATATGAGATGCCGGTTGCCGCACAGAAAATGTTGGCTCAGCGCCAACTTGCCGATTGCCGCAAGCCGTTGGAGAGAATTGTTTGAATGATGAAATTTAAAATTTCTAGTTTATCTGGCAATTTGAACAAAATCTGATATTAAAACCTAAATATGTAGACAATACATTTTTTAAACTTGCAAAAGGCCCCTGGCCCTTAACGAACCATTTTTAACACAAACAGTTAAACTTTTTTTCGGTTCATTCAAAAAGCCAAACTAGTTAAGCTTCCTGACTGTTCCTTTAAAGGGGAAGGGCCTCGTAAAATTGATTTTTCAAAGATTCTTTACAACAGTTTCATTGAATTGATATCGTTTCCATAATTCTGAAACAAACCCTTCTATATGATTTGGACTGCAAAAGGGGCGCGTTTACACGACCATTTTACGCGTTTGCCGCACGGAAACACGGTTAGAATGGGCAAGAGAGTGTGGGAAATGGGGAGACGCAGAGTTGGCGGCAATTCAAATGGCAATTTCCCCAAAATTTCAAGCGCACCTAAATCCGTTCATTTTGATCCAAAATGGGTAAAAGAGGTATTTTCCGGAATCTTGGGAATGAGATCTAGGCTTTTATCGCAAAATCAGAAAAAATTTTACGCGGTCCTTCCCCTTTAAGAAAAGGACAAATATAGGTGGGATGGATTTATTTTTACTTGCTTATGCATTGTGCTGGGGGCGAATCTACTCTTAATTTTTAAAGCTTGTTCTTTGCAAAGATTATAGGAACGTACACAAAAATATTTCAGACTTTCCAGTTTGATTCCCGTGGTCATGACCAAGGGCATGGGCAATTCGCATGTATGGAACACCTATTGGAGAAAAATACAGAATGGAAATATATACTTATGGTGCACGTGGGTAGCTAAACAACAAGTTCACTGAAATGTAGAACGGCGATATTTTCCTGAAAACTGTTGAAGAGATATCTCAAATTATTGACATATTTCAAGAAGTGCCACTGTTTGGATTTGAGGATGTATCTTTTGTGAAAATGAGGTATACAATAAAACTTCATCTTATTGTTTTCAGGATACCAAAAATTCCTTCATGGACTGTGAAAGATTTGAAACTTTACAAAAATGGTGAGTATCATATAAAATTCTTTAACTCTGTTTTCAGAAACCGGGAGAACCGAATCCGATCTTTTAAAATCGCTCAAAGTCATAAAAAGTCCAACACAAGTTGGACTTTCTGAAGGTTTCGTGCAAGGAATTTTTGATAGGTTGAACCTGACGGTTTTACTGGACGTCTTCAATGACAGAAAAGTTTTTAGTGTGCCGGAAAAGTTGTATTAACGTTTAAGATATACGCAATAGACGAGTTTATTTGGGCTACATTGGCTTCTGCTCATTTCCTGAAGCTACCTGGGCAAGTGGAAAACACGTGTTATCCGGAAGACGTTATGAAGTGAGTAAAATAAGTTATGCAAAAACAAAGTTTTTAGATTTATTCATTGGGAATTTGTCGATAGCAGAAACTGCGAAAGTAAAAGAAATCGCCACAAAATTTGTCTCCTTGGTGTCGAATATCTCCCAAAACTGGAAAATGCGCATCAAATCATCGGTTAGTCAAAAAACTTTTTTATATGTTTGTTTTTACTACATTTAGGAAATAAAGTCTGGCCTGCTTTTGATTTCGGAACTGTTGTCTGTGTTGGAGAAATGCTCGATAATCGGTCTAAAGACATCACGTCCAAGTTGAAAGAAGAATTTTATAGAAGTTTTCCGCATGTCAGTAATCTTATTTTTCAGCTAAGTTGTGTGGTTTAGGTCAGAGAAATGGAACAGAAAAAGAATGGAACGTTTAACGCAACAACATTTACATGTTGACATCTGAGTTTTTAAAGACTTAATCCACACTAAAATAAATAAAACTTTCATGACTTGTTTTGCCCACCGGAAAAAAAATTGTCTGCTTCGCGCACTTTGCGATGTGCACAATTTTTCACTTGGTTAAAAGGTTTACTGTACGGCTAGATTGGCGTTAATTTTTAAAAATTCAGGCGATATTAGTGGGCCCTTAAAGAATTTTTTTTAAACTTTATCTCCTATTAAAGAGCATGAAAAAGTTATATCAGACATTATATAATTTTGGGTTTAACAAACTACGTGCACGGTGTTTACTCACCAATCCAATCAATCAGTTTATCAAGTTTGTTTTTGTTTGCATCATTTTCGAATTTTCAACGTTCCCGCCTGGAAAGAAGCTGAAAACTCTGGTAGTAAGTCTAGAACTCTGGAAACGTAAATGATTATCATTGCCGGAAAAAGCAACCATACTTTTTTTACATTACTTCTAAATCGTTTTATGATTCTTGAACATGAACTAGAGACACAAAAAAGGAAAGGAAAAAAGAAGGGAGAACACAAGAAAGAGAAAGAGTCTTTGCCATTTAACGCCTAAAATTTTTTATAAACAAGGTTGGTCATCAGCAGTCTTACGACTCGATGGCTGAATAGGTCGAGAATGGGGATGACATAGGAAAATTTTTCATCTCCGATCCGGCTCAAACTTTATGTACGAAGTCCCTATGACCATAAAAACCATTTTGGAGGCTTTTGGGCCCATGCCATTTTTGGGTCCAGAGTGACGTCATAGGGTACCTAAACACCTTAACTCAATTGGGCCTTAACAAACCCATATAATAATTGTACTCAAACGATTGGAAATTTCATTTTAAAAAACTTTGTTGATTATGTGAAAACGCCTGTTTCAGCGTTTAAAAGAGTTTCCGCTTGTCAAACTTGCAAAAATATAGATTTTTTGGTTTTTTCAACCCCTGCCCTGAAGGGTCGCCGGCGTAACGCTATCATTCTTATTTTCAAATTCTCCGCACTTTTCTGCCCAAACCCTTTAAATTTGAATAGAAAACTAGTACACTCGTTTTGGGTATGAGCCATCAAAGTTAGATTTTCATCCCACCGCGTACACAAGCTAGCGCTTATTTGATAACGGGCATTGTCAGTGGGCGCCACCTCGAATTTTAGTGTAGCGGTGAAGTTCTTGCCTGGAAACCTCACGGTCCAGGTTCGGATCCAAACTGCGACATATTCTTTTGCATGTCTAAGACAAACCTCTGCATCATTCAAATACACATGGGAGGTCCGAATTAGATGTGCTGGGTTGGCTGCGGTGCCTCCAGCGGATATTTTTAACCGCGGCGGCAACTTTGATGGCTCATACCCAAAAAGAGTGTACTACTTTTCTATTCAAATTTAAAGGGTTTGTGCAGAAAAGTGTGGAGAATTTGAAAATAAGAATGATAGCGTTACGCCGGCGACCCTTCAGGGCAGGGGTTGAAAAAACCAAAAAAATCTATGTTTTTGAAACTTTGACAAGCGGAAACTCTTTTAAACGCTGAAATAGGTGTTTTCACATATTCAACAAAGTTTTTTAAAATGATATTTCCAATCGTTTGAGTACAATTATTATATGGGTGTGTTAAGGCCCTGAGTTAAGGTGTTTAGGTACCCTATGACGTCACTCTGGACCCAAAAATGGCCTGGGCCCAAATTCTCCAAAAAAATTTTATGGTCATAGGGACTTCGTACATAAAGTTTGAGCCGGATCGGAGATGAAAAATTTTCCTATGTCACCCTCCTTTTGCGTTATGCTCCAATCTCTCAGACATGGTCTCTTACTAATCTTTAAAGCTTCTTATAATCAAAGTTTGTTGGTTGGTTTGGCCGTAATTGGATCTCTAGATGTCGGTTAATCGTTTCTCCGCTCGATTTTATCTTCGAGCACCGGTTCAAAATGAATTTTTTATTAGGACCTTGCACGAATACACAAATATATGCAAAATGGGTAAAAATGTGTACACCATAAAATTCTAAAGCCTTATAAAGGAGAATATAGATAAATTGAAAAGATGACAAGAAGTGCTCCCACGCAGAAAGGAAAAGAAAGTTGGAAGCCAAAGATGTATATGGATAGGGCCGTTGCCAGAATAATTGCCACCGACGCAGCAAAGTTTTTTGCAATGTTCCCTGCGTGCTTAATACAGACAGCGACGGCAAGACCTGTAAAATGCTTTAGAGAATTTCAAATAAAAAAGGTTGAGGTTCAGAGATTATCATCTCAAATGGGGTATAGGGAATAACAATAAAGGTCTTACCTCCAATACTCCACCAGATAACTGTAAACCAAACCATTTTATCGAAACCGTAAAACACTCCGTTTTCTTTTACAAAAACACCATCCTGAATCAAGCTTTAAAAAGACACACAATTGGTAGCACCTGGATCAGAACTGCGAACAAAGACGAAGGAATGGCAAATATTCCTAACTGAATGTTTCTCATCCAAATAGTTACTTTGGAGGCACTCTAAAAATTTAAAGAGTCAGTTAGGTGTTCAGTTAAATAATAGTTTTAAAAACGCTTTAAAAATAAACCTACCTTCAATATTTTTTCAAAATATATTCCTGCAAATCCGGACAAAAAACACGCCACTACAACAGCAGTTACTCCTTAAATAAAATAAGCAACTTTTGTATTAAACAAACCAATTAAAGGCTTTTCTGTAGGGCTGGTTGATTTAGCAGATTCCGGTTGCAATTGAACTAGATAGACGCCGACAAATAATATTGCGAGAGCAAGTCTTGAATTGATTAAAAAGTATAGTGTATAGACAACTTGCATTTGATTTTTACTGAGAGATTGCTTGAGAACAATTACGGTGAACAAAGCAGTCGTGAAGATTTTTAATTGGGAAGTAACCTAAAAAATGCATTGTTACTCTTTTTACTTTGCCACCCTTGATATGCTTTTTTCATATTTAACGCTGCTTATTTTTATGGCATATTAAAAAGTATTTAATCTCTATGTCAAAGACAATAGGAGGATAGATCTAAACTAAATAAACTTTATATTTTTTAAAGTTGTTTTTAATTTAACGTTAAAGTTAGTAAAGTACTACTGAGGGACCGTCGGGAACCATATTTGATTTAATTGCATATGAAAAAGCTTTAAAAGTTATTCAAGAATGCCTATAACAGATTCGGGTTTAAAGGCGTCGTTTTGGAAAAATCTCCATCCGAAATGCCATTTTTCGGCCATTGCAGAGGTATTTGTGTAATACAAGTCTAAAAGGGGTACTTTAATAACAATTGGTTAATTATGTTTGAGAAAAGATTTTATTGAAACGGTTGTACTAAGCGAGTTTAGTGAATAAAATACATTTTTGAAGCGCTTTAATAAAACCATCAACCTCCTTTCCACAACGACCTCTCGACCGCTAAGTGTCTCTTATGACGAACGACGTGTCAGATTTTACAAAAAAGGAAAACAGAACGTATTTCGGAGTTTAATGAGCTGATAAATGAAAAATGTATTTTAAAGAACCTGTAAAATGTTCCCTATAACGCGATTAAAAAAAGTGTGGCAGCCGAATTCCGCCTTGGCGTAAAGTAACCACAACGTGGTCTCCCAATACAGAATTTAAAATCCAGCAAAGCTTCTTTCTTTTTAAAGGAACAGTTAAGGGCTTTATTCAAGTTTTTTAAAATTTTAAATTTTGCTCAATTTGTCAAATAAACCGTATTCAATTTTGCTCAATTTGTCAGATAAACTGAAAACTTTTATGCTCCCTTGAGAAAATTGCCACATTACTACTGTTTTAAAACGCGGCAAACGGTACGTGGGCGCTCTATCAACATTTCTGTGCTGCAAACGGCAGCTCATTTTCCTAAAACTGAAAATCAACAAAGATTTAGTATTTTAAGTTGTCAATGATAAAAATGTTCAGTAATTCCCTTCGCATAGTATATGAGTGATGAAAAAGTCCCCAAACAATAGGTGTATCCTCATATGTGTCCGCAGCGGACTTCTGCCGTTGTCTGCGTCTCACCGCTAGAGAGTTAGAGAGCGTCCCGCCGCCGTATGACATAAGCAGCGCCGCCACTTTTCAAAGCGTTCCCCTTGAAAGATTTTCACTTTTCACTTTTCAGAAATTTTCACTTTTCAAAGCTAAGTTCCCCTTGAAAGTTAGCTTTGAAACGTGTTCCCTTAAAAAATAACTGCATAAAAATTTTAAAAAATTTGCCTGGTAGGTGACCTAAAATCGTAAACGCAAACATAAAAAATTACAAATGTGTTTAAAATGTTAAAATGTTTTTCTCGTGTGCACAACAAACCTTGAATGTAGCTGCATCTAAATGTGAAGCTCCAACAAAAAATAGATTGTTCTGTACAGTGTAAATCACAGCAGGAACGCAGAGTTTCAATGTGTCCTTGAACTGCCCATAAACGTGAGTTGAAATTGCCTTTGAAAGTCTAAACATTTAAACAATAAAGAAAAGAAAGTTTCAGTTTGGCTGGCCTTTTGAAGCCTCCTTCTTCTCTTGCAACAAGCAATAAACTTATTATAAATTTTAGTACTTCGGTCCACAAAACGGCAACCGTTGGCAAATACATTTCATTCACTTTGCGAATACGCGAATTACTGAAAATTAAAAGTTATAAACAATTATATGTGGGTGTCGCCAAATGGAAATTAGATTGCCAACACACATAAAGCGGGTTACAATATGTTGTTTTAAAAAAACATAATGGACATCCTAAACGCCACCGATTATGATAAAATCATCTATTTAGTGCACTTGACAAATATTGTTTTTTTATTGTACAACAAAAAACTAGTATTTTGATTGACTGGCATTTTGCTAAATAGTTTTGCTTTAAACTTCAAATTTTGGTCTAAAACATTACGTGTAGTCGAAAATAAATGCGCTAGAGCTGTTACAACTGTATAAAAAATAATTTGTAATAATTATCTTACCGGACAAGTACAGTCAAAAAGCTGTTGTGAACCGCCAGCCCAATCAGTATTGCAATTTTAAATCCAAATTCTGATTTTCTATTTGTAGTAATAATATTGTTTTGATTTATCTGAACGTTGAAAATCTTCAAAACAACTTATGAAGCAAACCTGCACTTTATGAAGACTTGGAAGAGTATTGATAACAGGACTTTTCTGACACATCATCCCTAGAACAAAATATTTTTACAAGGGTTCCTAAGCACATAAAAAACTTTCGACAGGAAGTAGAACATACGAACTAGTAAACGCATTTTGAGATCGTTTTACGATAAAATCGTTGACGAATCTGAGACAATAATCAAACAAAACTGGTTTCATTGTGGAAAACTGTGTTTCTTATAAAGGGCACCGCAAATGCGTTAAAAAATCTAGATGCTGTGTTTGTTGTGACTAAAACGTAAAGCGCTGAAAAACGGGCGCGGTCGCTGATATGCTGTGTTTTTGCCTTGAAAGTTCTATTGTTTGTGAATTTGCGTCCAGTTAAAATCGAATGATCGGGTTTTTTTGGTTTGATCAAGTTTTACAACAGATAATGGACTAATGGCATATTTAAAAGCTTAAACATTGAAACGTGGGTGCTTTTAGAAATAACCAGCATTGCCTTAGATGTTGCCATAATTACAATTTTAATGTTATTCGCATTAAACAAGAATTTATATTTTCAGTTCATCATATCAGTATTTTCTACCTTTCCCTTGTGTAGCATTTACAAGCAAACAAAAACTTAAAAATCGAATAAGAAACAATACATTATGCAAGCAAATAGAATGCAGTGAAAAGGATTCGAACCACAATTAAAAGGAAAGCCATTTGCTGGGCGGTGCGCCTTGGCGCTTGGACAAACTGGCGATGTTGATATTTGCCGCGAGTTCGGTGATAATCAGAAAATGCTAATTATCTCGAAAATGGGAGGTCCGTGGCAGCTAAAATTGTGTCTTTGGGTAGTCCTGGGGGTCCCACAGACCGCCTAATCGACCGATTTTTAATAGCTTGAGTTAAAGGGGAAGGACCTCGTAAAATTGATTTTTCAAAGTTTCTTAACAATTGTTTTATCGAGTAAATGTCGTTTCCACGATTCTGAAGCACACCCCTTTTAGATGATTTGGACTGCAAAAGAGGCGCGTTTTCACGGCCATTTTACGCATTTGCCGCACGTGACCACGGCCAGAGTGGACGAGAGAGTGTGAGAAATGAGGAGACGCAGAGTTGGCGGCAGTTCAAATTGTAATTTCCCCAAACTTCAAGCGCTCCTAAATCGGTTCATTTTTATGCAAAATGGGTAAAGGGAGTATTTCTCGGAATCCTGGGAATGAGATCTAGGCTTTTATTGCAAAATCAGAAAAATTATTTTTACGCGGTTCTTCCCCTTTAAGACGGTGCATTTCCCTCGTAAGGGTAGTTTTTGCATGATTCCAGTTTGGCAAAAGCTATAAATTGTTTTTGAAATAACTTTTTATTTATTTTTTACTGTGTTGATTATTTTAACTTTTCATTTTTAATTACCCTAAATCCTGAAAAAAAATTCTCGTAGAGTAACAAAAAGAGATTATAGAATATACACTGTCTTGTACGTAACCATTTGTATGACAAAGCATTTTAATGTTAAAACGTCGTCTCTAAAAAATTCGAGCAGTCACTGACTTAACTAAAAATGATAGTGTACAAATTGTGTGAAAAGTGTGGGAGCTTTTTGATGATCGGTATTTTGATACAAGGTCTAAATTTTAAAAAAAGGTATTGTTTTAGAATTTTCATAACATACTGACAAACAATGTAAATAAGCACAACTTTGATTTTCTACCTTAGAAAAAAGTTAGGAATTTTCAAATAGGTAAAAATGGTTGTTTGCACTTTTTACCTGTTGCCACTTTTGGCTAGGAATACTTCTGTGTTCATTAAATTCCCTCTTAAATTACGCGTCTATTAAAACCTTAAGATCAAAAATTTAAGGTAACTTTTAAAATTGTTTTTAAAATTTTAATTTTAAAGTGAAGGTGTAGCCAAAACACGCACGAAAATGTAATTTTGTTGCAACGCCATTTCCATGTTTTAACTGCAATGGGGTCAAATTTCAAATATTTTGGTTTTTTCTGAATACGTGAGAATGTTTAGGGCAATTCCTAACTGTTTTACGTTTTATCACTCAGAAATTAAGGTATTTTAAAATTGGAGCAATTATCAACCAATTACGGTTTCAATGAACACAGAATTCCTCGTAACCCAATTCGAAAAAAACTGATCGATCAGACGTCAGACGACCGCAGGCTGCCAATTCAAGCGGCCAAATCCGCGACCAGGAGAGTGAGCGCGCCCTTCACCTTACGCTCATGTTTAAATTGATTTTACCAAACAAAAACAAGTTGCATTTTATGTGGTTTCCAGTAATGAATGTGTTTTGGATGTGATTTTAGTATTGTTTCCTTACGTATGCAGATTAAAAACGCCTTAGCTTCTCCACTGGTTTTAGACCTATCATTTATCAATGTTTTTACAAGTGCACTATTTGGACTTTGAATTCATTTTTTGTGAGCGTGGCAATCAGATATGCCCTTTTTGGTTCCTGGTCATCTTTATCAATGTTCACTATGTATTTGGTTCATGATCATCAGTGAGCAAAAACAACATGCATCCGATTAACATTCCACATCTCAGTAAAAGTCTAATGGAACTTTCAGCACCACCATAAACTGTCAATATTTACAGCACTACCACCGTTACACTAACCTAAATCACATCTATAACACAATTTTGGAAACTACAGAAAAATTGTCATAGCAAAAGCAGATCTCTTTTTGTGAAACAGTTTTCATACTAAAAAAACGTTATTCTCTGAAAAGAACGACAATAATGTTATAGGACGCTTTATATATTTTCCAATTATATGGGGTAGCAACAAAAACAAAATAAATGATAAATAATAGCCTAAATTCGTCGGCACTTATACAAGTATTTATGCATTTGGTATCAGTGCATTTGGTATAACTAAACTTATTGAAGTACACTTATTGAAGTACATTTAAGTGTTTTTTAAAGGGATCATCAGCCTCTTTTTCGAAATGAGAATTACCCATATGCTAATTTACTCATTTCAATTAGGATACTTTTTTCCAACACCTCTCCAAGCAACGTTTTTTTACAAAGGAGCTGATTAGAATGAGATTAGCCTAGCTTTTGGAAAGGAGTCCTGATGGTCCCTTTAAGTAACAGCAATAGTATACATCTGTATGTGTCATTGTTATGTGAAACAACTTGACTCAATGAAACTATTTAAAAAAAATAGGTTTGACACAATTCGCTGAATTCCAATTAAAGTTTTGAAGTGTAAACCGTTTTTTTCTTCGAGAGTTGCCTTCTTTGCATTTGAAATTTGCATAGTCATTAATGGTTGTTGCAATAATAAGTAGCATCAAAAGTTTTCACAGTATCTTTGTGTGCCGGTATTGTTTGTTTGGATTTTGTTAAAAGGATTTTGTTAATTGTTAGAACAGGGCAACCACCATGCAAGCTCTAATGTGCGAGTTTGTGCTTTTTGTGTTTGTAGCCCATCTCAAAGCAGATTCGGCAAAAAGAGATTCACCTGTAAAACTAGTCAGAAACGGTCAGAAAAAGGCTGTTTTCCTGGGGCAGAGCAATAATTTTCATATGGTGTTCTCAAAGATGTAATGCTGCTTTTTTATGACCACAACAAAAAACAATAAACAAACTGTTGTGTGCACAACCCTTTTTAGATTTTATATATAACTAAAGGCAAATCGACTCATGCTTCAAAAGTCATTCTTTATGTTGCTAACGGGTTCAAACAAACACGTTATATGAACAAATAATTAGTGAAATGTTTTAACCCGGAAGCACCCTTGAAAAGCAGGAATGTTTATCTAATTCTTCTTTTTTAAGTGATTTAAGGGTTTTGTGTTAACTGGTTGTTTGTTAGAAAAACTCACAATTGGTCTGCAAGTTTTCATTTTATCTGCAAAGTTTTGCGTTGTTTTAAAAATATCTTGGTCGGCTACTTTATCAGGTTTGTTTTGAGGTTTCGCAGACAGCTTTGTTGTTGATGCTATTATTAGCTTGTTTGTGTTTAACCTGGAAGTGGTTCTTTCATCCAGACTACTGTGTTTTGGATGTCTGGAGGTACAGCGACTAAACACCAGCCGCTAACAATCAAACAAAATGTTATTGCTTTTCAATTTATTTGCTTGTGTTTTTTTATGAGTTTATGCTGACATGATCCTAAAGCGATCGCTTGCAGGACCTTCCAAAAGTGAAAAACCGATTTGTCTACCTCGTGCCTATTAGGCGTGTCAAGTGAAAATAACCATGGATGGTAATGCTAACGTACCCTGCGTTTCCTCATTGTGTGTGCTCTTTTGCTAGTTGTGCATTGAAAAAAACTGAAACCAGCTTTGAACATTTTGCATATTAATTATACAATATAGAACTCTTATCTCAACTAAAATTTTAGTTTAATGTGGGGCAAACATTTATTATGTTGTTCACCCTGCAATTCAAAGCCTTGCGCCCGTTTGATAAGGATTCATCTTACTCCTAGAGAAAGTCTTAGAAAACACCGTAAAATATCTTTGTGAAAAAACAAGGTAATTCAATAGTAATATTAGTGTGTTCGTAGGTATGTGTTTATTTGTACAGTCGTGCACGTGGGTTTTTTTATTTATATAAACACTTATTGCCAAAAAGTTGTTTTATCCACACACAGTATCAATATATGATTTTTTCAGGATATACTCTGTCTAGCCTCTGAACAACGTTTCTAATCAAAATTGAATGAAGTTCATCTGGGTAATTTGTAAGCGAGTAGTTTCCAAATGTCAAGGTTTCGGGATAGTAGTCGATTTTCCATGAGCTGATGATGACGTCTCGATAATGCCTGAAATTACAAATTAAAATTGTTCTGTTAAAAAACTACCGTATTATTGCATCTTCTGGGGGCACATATTTCATGTTATTACCGGGCAAAAACGCATCTGGTTTGTGAATCCCCATATTTACTAATTTCAAGGGATCGATAATACACTTAGCAGTATGGCCAGGCGGGGGCCAGTGAGATGTATTGCGAAAGACAAGTGTAGCCAAGTCGGATTTAATGGTTTTTATTCCCTGAATAATTAGTTTGAAAAATCGACGCATAAACAAACTTCGTATCTCTCTGGTGGGATGCGGTCTCTCAGAATCCATCTCGGTCTAAACGATAAAAGTCCCAACATTGGTTTTGCGTCGAATTCTTTCCTAAAGTTGAATGACTGCTACTCATGAAAGAACAAAATAAAATTGTTACCAACCTTGTGAACTCCCGTAGTGTTGTTTTTGGCGAAAGAGGTAAAATACGTTCGTCTAAATCGGCAGTGATTACGTATTTCGAATGGTAACGTGTGCGAAAAACGCAATCCTAAAAAGTCACATTTTTTTTTAAAAAAATCCTTTGTTTTAGTTTATATAAATAAACCTCACAATTCGTTCAACGAGTACCCAGGTCCAATCGTACCGGTCTTCTCTCCAGTCAAAATAAATAAGTTCTACTTCTCCACTCCTGACGTAATCGTGTAGTACCTCAAAAGAAAGAATTTATATTTTCAGTGCACACTACGGCGCCCCCTTGGTAATATTAAAATTACTAGTCTTAACGAGGGTTTGAATGCCGCTTTGAAGAATCCGTTTTGCCCCCAAAAAATAGTGCTTCCATTTTTTGCTTCTAAGTAATTCGATTTTTTGCAAATCTTATTGTTTTAGTTAAAACTATCGTAGCACACGATTATATTGTCATGTTTAAAAGCAAAGACACCAAATACAAGACAAAAACACTCGCATAATGAAGGTTTTTCATACCAATTTGTCAAAAATTGTCGGTATCTTTATTTGCAAGCATTCAAAGAGTCATCCAAAGAGAGCAATTAATTTGCGTGAAAAAGTAAACCGAAAAAAAAGTTAGTTTGCTTTCTCAATGTATAAAAAAGTATTGCAAGTGTTAGAACGCTTTCAAAGAAAAGCAACCATGTTTTGCGAAAATTATAAAAAAGCCCTATGTGTTACACAAATACAAATTAATGTTGTTTCAGCCAGCTCGGATAGGTTTTTATTTTACTTAATTTACTTACCCTCTCGGAATATTCATCCATGTCATGAATATAAACGTAAAAGTGTTCAACTCCCTGCAGTTTATAATGCTCGATCAGTTCTGTAAACATTAGGAAAGTGGAGTACTTCCCATAAATAGGAGACAGGCACATAGAAAACTCATATTGTGAAGCTGAAGTTAACGTTTCTACAAAATCATTAAATTTAACACTTACTTCCCGCATTTCGTTTTAATACCGGCACGTACTGAATAATGGGATCGTCACGGTTTTTTGTTACGCTAATGTAAGAAAATGTCTTGTTTCCCGGACAGCAGTTAACGGAATATTCGGGATATGTCATACCCGCAGTGGCCTGATCAATTTCAATAAAGTCTGAGGAGAGGTAACGGCAGTAGACCAGTTTTCTAAAAAAGAGATGTTTCACTTTAACAATATGTACCGACTTCCTTTTCAAAATGCATGTGCTAAGTAAGTTAGTTTTCAACACGCTCGAAGAAACGGTTTTTAACAAAGGGCTAATTAGCACATTCTAAAAAGAGGCTTAGGAGCCCTACAGTGAAGTATGTAAGATTAGTTCACATACACTGGATTGTATTTTAAGCATTAATATTATTTGCATATGATGTTAAAACAATTTCGTTTGACCAACATACATTTTTAAATGAAACAAGGATTTAAGGATTTAGAAACATTTAACAAAACTCGCAAAATTATCGGGACATCCAATGTCTGATCAAAAATATTTTTTTTTAAATACTTACCCGAACCAGCCTTGCGACTGCAGTGTAACAACAACGTGGGTGTCGTAATTATAGGCTGATAGCAATTGAAGAGTCATGCTTTTTTTCCACCATTGTCCTTTGTTCTCATGCATTAATACGGTTAAATAAGTGTGATGAGGGACACATGACGGGATGATCGATGAATTTTGAGAATCCGTGGCTGAGATTTCATTCGCTTTACTCCAAGTATGCCGATCTTTTCGTAAAAGCGCTAAAACATATACATTTGCTATAAACAAATCACCGTATGGAAGCTGTGACAACTCTAACAAGATTTTATTCAAATTTCATGCATGAAAAAAATAATGCTTTTTTTAAATTTGTTGTCAATCAAAATCGCTTCAACTTAAAAGCATGTTAGCTCTAAACTCACTTTTCCAATCAGAAGATACGCTGTGCTGAGCACGCCAAAATGATTCCATGTTGTTAATAAATTTGGCAAAAATAACCACAGTGATTAAAACAAGGCATACATAAATAATACGAAGTTTTGTATATCGCATTTCTTGCCTAAAATATATTTAAAAGAAAAAGCAAACAAAACGCTACACAAATATAAATTAATTTTAAAAAAAATATAACTGAGTTCTTTCCGTACAAATCATAAATAGAAATTGGCAGCTCAAACACCTTAAAATTTTGTGAATGATATTCACAGTATAAAATAGCGCGCCATATTGAAGTTGTGTTTTATAAGACATATTATCATTGGAAAACAGATAAGGCGTTCGATAACATTGATTCCTACTCTTCGGAAAATTACTGTAGTAAGATGTTTTTATACTATCACTATAGTATTTTTCCCCACAACAAATAAGAATATGTTATGTATAAGAAAATCGATTGCGCTGAAAACGCCAAAATGGTCCATACTGGACCCCAATAGACCTTTAAACAAATCGATACACTTCTAGTTTCTTGGAGTTCACGTCTAGAACTCACGTTAAGTTCATGTTAGGGAAAATACAGAAAAACAGTTTGTTGAGAAAATGGCCTGTCATGCTGAAGATTTTGAAATGCGTAAACAAACCAAAACTAAAGCGGATTTTGTGTAAAAACAATTTACATTTTTTATCTCAAAAAGTGTTTCTTAAAGTTTTTAGTGTCCCAATAGAACCTTGCAAATTATTAAAAACTGTTCTTTTTACTTGGATGCATATTGTTTTTAGCGGGTGACCATGAACCAATGAGTGCACATTGATACTGTGAAAAGATCCAACATTAACTGTTTGCACTTGCAAAAAAAACAGAGTTTGATAAAAGTCATCGATACGGTTAAACACCTGTTAGTTGCTAGAAACCACAGAAAGTATGTCAACATACACCTTGTTTTTCATCGGTACAATAATCCAGTGTCTGAACAACAAGCGTTATCACTGGCTTCTAGGTTTTGTGTGTTGTTATGCAGCTGATAACAATAGGTTTAAAAGGGTTTCGTTTATTGCTGAGACAACGCAACCATGCTCTTGAAACTTCTTCTTTTTGCGTGTGTAGCAGATCTCAACGCACGTGTAATTCGAGGTTAGTTTTGATTTCAAGGCTTTTGTTGATAATGAAAATTAGATGCTTCCAACGGTCAACCACCTCTAAATCCACCACACGAATCACCAATGCTCTCTGCCACTACGGACAGACCATACGAGCCCCCTGTTTACGGCACGACCATGGACAGTCCGTACGAGCCCCCAGTCTTCGGCACGACCACCGACAGACCATACGAACCCCCTGTTTACGGCACGACCATGGACAGTCCGTACAAGCCCCCAGTCTTCGGCACGACCACCGACAGACCATACAAACCCCCTGTTTACGGCACGACCATGGACAGTCCGTACGAGCCCCCAGTCTTCGGCACGACCATGGACAGTCCGTACGAGCCCCCAGTCTTTGGCACGACCACCGACAGACCATACGAACCCCCTGTTTACGGCACGACCATGGACAGTCCGTACGAGCCCCCAGTCTTCGGCACGACCATGGACAGTCCGTACGAGCCCCCAGTCTTTGGCACGACCACCGACAGACCATACGAACCCCCTGTTTACGGCACGACCATGGACAGTCCGTACGAGCCCCCAGTCTTCGGCACGACCACCGACAGACCATACGAACCCCCTGTTTACGGCACGACAATGGACAGTCGGTACGAGCAACCTGTATTCGGCACGACCACGGACAGTCGGTACGAGCCACCTTTTTACGGCACGACAATGGACAGTCGGTACGAGCAACCTGTATTCGGCACGACCACGGACAGTCGGTACGAGCCACCTGTTTACGGCACGACAATGGACAGTCGGTACGAGCAACCTGTCTTCGGCACGACCACAGACAGTCGGTACGAGCCTCCGCTTTACGGTACGACTCCTGTTTACGATACGGCCATGGACAGTCGGTACGAGCAACCTTAAACAGACTTGTTGAAAAACCTTTACAATAAACGTTGTAGTGACATTCAATGTTTAGTGGCAGTTAATAACAACACAAGAACGTTAAACTAAACTCGGTAAGTTATGTTAACAAGGCACAAATTGTTACAAAGAAACAAGAAGTAAACTAATCGAGAAATAAACAAAATGAACCGGATATCAACCATTCAACACGTGGCAAGTCTGTTTGATATATGACGTTTCCTGACTACGTGATTGTGAATGGGTGAAAATCATATATGTTTAGTTTCCTTTGTTTAGAGTTGCACCAACGGGGCATGTCTTGTTACAACATCAATGTTTGCTCTGTATGTCTCGAACCTGAAAACAATATTTTACTTTTGCAGCAAAATGTACAACTCTCAAATAACAGCAGTTGATGCTTGGTACGCAGTGGCTTTTTTTAAACGAAAGAAAACCATTTCAAACATTGGATGTACTTTTAAGTTATAAAAAACAATGTTTGCTAATGACAGTAAGACTGTTTTAAACCATTTAATAGAAGCACACCAATGACAAAAACTGCTGCAAATAAGTCTAAAACAATAAAATATGCATAGAACAAAGAAAAATAACCAATTTCCCTAATAAAAGTCGCCAACCGCAGAAATAAATGTTTAGTGTTTCAAAATTTTTTTTTCTGAAAGTCTCGCGCTAAGCCGAGATTAAGTGGCCACAATAAGTCAATGTCTGGAGTTGTCTGATGTTTAAATGTTTGATGGCTCTGCCTCCAAAATACATTTTAACTCCCTTTATTTAAGCTTTTAAGTTTTAAAAATTAAAAAAAGTTTAGTAAATGACAATCTCTGCTGCCAGTGAAGCCTTGGACTTCCGGGGAGCGGCACGCGATCAAATTATTTACTGACGAATTCCTTTTTGTTAAGGGTAATGAAGAAACCATGATAAACAAAACCAACAAAAAATCACTTTTTTACCTGCCCTGTATTCAAATTGCAGAGGCGAGCATCTCATTATTAAATTATTTGTGAAAATTCTTTTTATCACATTTTCACTTTTTTGGCTCAAAAGCTTTGCCTTGGCGTTGAAAACAAAAACCGTTACTTTATTTTAAACCAAAATGGCCAGATTTCGAGAAAAGTGCTTCCAAACAAGCCGTTTTTGACCAAAAGTGTCGACAAACGCAATGGAAAATGAAAACCAAAAATTAGAATAACGTGAGAAATGAAAAGGTACCGGACTATTCCTTTAAGAAATTTACTATTACCAATGAGACACTTAGATTTTTCTATTGTTTGGACAAAAACTGCCGTAAGGACCAAAACAGTTTTCTTAAAACGTTAAAAAAATGAAAACTAGCCCAAACCGTTAAACTTTTAAAAAAAAGTTAAACTGATACACAGTTTTAACAAAAATATGTTTAATTAACTATAGCTACGACAGCGTAACTTTGGAACCTTGAAACTTGTCAACATTTGAAACGTATCATCATTAACATCGCAAATATAATTTGATTGGTTTCAATATGATCAAAAGAAAGTTAATGAAACTAACGTTTCTTAATTAAAACCGTAAAATTCTTAGGTTTACTAGCGTTAAAAATAGACGATTTTAAATAGAAATTTAATGAATGAGGTTAATAAGTTAGCCTCTGAACTATGGGAACAGGGCGTGCAAAAATTATTTTTTGTTTATTTTTTGTACCTTTATTTTAAAAATTAAGATTTTATCAAAGTTTCTTCATAAAACTTTACAAGAAAAATTTCGTCAGAACGCTATTTAAAGTCGTTTGGCGCTCCCCGGAAGTCCGTTGCCATTTACTGAACTTGCGATTGAAAACAAAATTTTATTTCAATAAAGTTGTTTAAAATGTATTTTGGGTCAAGAGCCATCACATCTCAAAATATTAATCTAATCAGGTGTTTGGTGTTTACAAAAAATATCTCCTAATGAGACGCGGTCAAGGAATCTTAAAAACTGTCGTGAGAACTAATACAACTGTAAAACAAACAATATTCAATTTGTAAAATTTGGCAATGCTCAAATTTTCAACTTGCCTAAATAAGTAACCGGAGGCGGAATACTGTAAACCTTACATAAACTGTGTAAATGAAATTTTTTCAAGTAGCCTTAAGAACAAAGTCAACTTGAAATAATTAACAAACAAGCCACGCGGGTTAGTGCCTTTTACGTAAAGCAACCTTTCGCCGCCTCGGAGTCGGTTTGCAACCTTTTTTATTTGATGTTTGTTTGGCGACCGCTGTATTACGCCCACGCACCGGTTAGAGAACATGGGGAAATAAGGTATTTATCGCATCGCACCCAACGTAACCCAAAATTTTGACTACTGTATTTTGAATTTCTGTAAAGCAGCGGGAAACATCAGGTGTTGATGTTGATACGTTTTGCTGTTTTTCAACGCTTTTTTAATGTAGACAAAAAAGTATTGTGGAAGCGTACATAAACTGTTTATATTTCTATTTATTGTGAGAATTTTAATAAATTTGAGCTTATATAAACACTCTAATCGGCCAACGTCTATGTGTCGCTAAAATCTAATCGAATTTTTGTTGTTTGCAAATTTTGTCATTTATCTGCAAAGGTGTGTGCGCCGTTGTTTTAAAAATAACATGGTCGGATACTTTATCAGGTTTGGCTTAAGGTTTCGAAGACAGCTTTGTTGTTGCTGCTATTATTAGCTTGTTCATGTTTAACCTGGAAATGGTTCTTTCTTCCAGACTATCGTGTTTTGGTTGTCGGGAACGTTTTTTGTTTGCCTGTTATGTTTTTCCTTCTGTGAATTACTGCTGAACGTGTTGTGTTGATAAACAAATGATCACCATGATCTATAGCAGATTATCGTTGCGGGACAAACCTAGACTTAAGACAAAAGTCCGTGAACTTACTTAAGAAGTTGGGAACGACACCCATTTTTATTTGTCTGCAAAAATTTGCTCTAACGCAAATGCGCTTTTTTTCCAAAAAAAAGAAACGTACCCCTGTCAAATGTGGAAACACCAGAAGTTAAAGCCCCGCTTCGCGGGTCTTTTCCTTCTGGTTTCGGCGGCCTTCGGCCGCCTCGGGGCCGCTTCGCGACCCAACGGACAATAACGTTAGCGGGCGAGCGCTCGGGTCGGGTACCAAAGTGCGCTCCGGCGCTTCGCGCCTCCACGGATGGCGGCCGCACTTTGGTACCCTCCCCTCGCTTAATCACCGCGCACCCATTTCTACCCTCTGGAAATGAGAAGGCCTTTTCATAGAAATTTCACGTTGCGCTGCTAACCAAGAGAGAGAAAACCTTCAAATGTATATAAGGATGGAAAAATGGATAAGTAATGTATCTATCCCGCCGTTGCTGCATCTATTTATTTTGCTTAAAAGATGTCCCTAAACGTAATCTCCAATTTTTCTGCGGACCTACTGACAACGTTTCCTGCTTTTTCCAATAGTATAGTCGTTTCAAACTTCGGGGATCGCTAAAAACGTTGCCTGCGCACGTTTTCTGGGACGCAAAGCGACCAACCAATTAATAATGCAACCCCAAATAGACGGTGGTTTTAAAATAAAACGTCTCCTGTCTTTATAAGCAAGAAGCATGGCTGATCCACGATTTATCACAGTTGTAAACTTAACAAATTTATGGAACCTTTATCAAAAATTTATCTTTCTAATTGTATTTTAGATTATATATCGACATCGGTAAGCCAAAGCGTCCTTGTGGTAATGAGCATAATTTGGCTTCTAAAAAAGTTAGAAAAATCCATCCATCTCGGCTTCAACTTCGAATATTCCGCTCTCGCGGCTACCGCTCAGGTTTTCCGAGTATCCCTGTAACATTATGTGTGTTTGTCTTACTCACAACCTTACCAGTTCACTAACTCGTTCGAAATCGATTCCATTTAGATGGCGCACCTAAACGTATACATTTTACACGTAAGCAAACTACATACGCGAACGATGTTACGATTTTCGTGATCCGGTCCTTCTTCAAAGCTGAAAGTTCGAAATGCTTCCAGGTCCTCCGAACAAGACAAAAACCTGCATGCACAAAAACATACATAACAAATTATCCGCCTACCTTATTCGCTTGTTTCTGTGAATATAAAGAATGTCTCCTCGCTTTACTTCCTTTATTTCCGCGGAAAAGCCCTAAACTAAAAGTGTGTTTGATGTAAACACGTTATATTCTACCGTGTTGTCGGCAAAGTAATGCAGTTGTTCTTGAAGAACGGCTCTGCCACTGTGAACAACCATAATAGAACCGCAATCGAGAGGAGGCAAGGATAATTTTTCATCGCCGCGCTTCACCTTAAAAACGTTCCTTTCAAAATTAACAATGTGCAGTTACGCTTTTGTTTTTACACTATAACTTGTTTTACATAAAATTCGTAAAACTTGTTGTAACACCACCGCTCCGCGGGTTTTTACTTTCTGTGGTAGGCGACCTTTGGCAGCCTTGAGTTTGATTATGCGGACACCGGCCGCTGGAATAGGCTTCCCGTAGTTTGAAGCGACAGATTTCGGCTCCTTCAAAATACAATCTTTGGCCGCTTTAAAAGGTGGCCTTTAGCTGCAGTGGTATTCCCTATCCCCCTTGGAAATTTTGAAGCTGATGCTAATTTAAGGCCTTCACACCTTTTAAACGTCTTTTTACTTGTAATGCGGCTGGTCATAAGTGCGTGAAATCGGCACAGTATCTTACGATTGATGTGAAACACACTTAGGGGCTCCTGTGGCGCGGACGGGGGCCGCTTCGCGGCCTGAAGGGGGCTGCGCCCCTCATGGGCGCTTGCGGCGCCAAAAAGAACCGCTACGCGGCCAAAACGGCTGCTCCGCATTCACAACGGTGTCAAAGACCGAACCACCACCACAAAGTGACCGCCAACAGGCGATATAAAAGGGCCGGCCCAGACAACGATTTAGGCTAATTTTGCTCCCCCCCCCCCCCAGGGCACGATCGGCCACGTTCCGCCAAATGTCGTCAACTTAGGGCGACGCACCGGTTAGAGAGCAGGGGAAATAATGAGAGACCCAGGCAGCGCACCCAACGCCACGCAAACCCACACATTACCAACCAACCAACAAACCAACAACGCAATAGGCACCGCTACGCTTTTGTGAGGCAGGATTGGACTTGTACGTTCCCATTTTTCAACATGAAAAAAACAACAAAAAAATAACTTACCCTTATTCGATGGAGTTGAAAGTCCTTACAGTCCGGGGAATATTCATCAACACTCTTGTATTTTTTCATTGTTTTCGGGTAAACCATGTAAACCTTTGGATCGGTCATCTGATAGTTGAGAATCTGTAAAGAAAACTTCAACATAAAAAGTTAAACCAGCACCACCTCAATTAGGTTTTTTCTGTCAATAAACTTCGGTGTCATGGCGGCGCGAATTGTATTGTTAGAGCATCCAACACATTCAACACATTCTATATAGTGATTCATAGAAAAAACAAAAGTATGTTTCACCTCCGTTGATGTAAGCATGAAGCTCCTCTGCTGCGTAGTAACAACACTCTCCTGGCTCAAGAATCATGTGGTTAAGGTAAAGCGGAGAAAAAATTCCGACGTCGCCCGGAAAATCTGTGCCAATGCGCTTTATGAGTTCTATT
This sequence comes from Oscheius sp. G VE-2021, assembly GCA_022343465.1. Taxonomy (NCBI): domain Eukaryota; kingdom Metazoa; phylum Nematoda; class Chromadorea; order Rhabditida; family Rhabditidae; genus Oscheius; species Oscheius sp. G VE-2021. Next base: position 417,589 of record JAJQXH010000079.1, on the reverse strand, counting down.
GTTACAGGCGAAATGGCTCCTTGAACTAAAATTCAAACTGATTAGTTTTTTTATCTAAAAACCAACTTCCGCTGTCCAGTTCATTGAACAGTTCTCTGATGAGCCCATCCACATTGTGAAAATTCATCATATGACTATAAAGAAACACTTTAATTATTTGGTGCAAGTGTGGACACGAGTTCTGATGTCCGTTACAAAACTTGTAAAACTTACGCGAAGCATGCTTTAAGCTTAAAAGTGCATATTTGCATTTGCTCCGAATGACCTTGTTGTGAAAGGAGATAGACGAATTCCTCTGCACCTGGTCCAAAAAGGATTCTAAGCGAACGGAAGGCTAGAAACCACTTTATTATAAAGGCTACTTTATTTCTTACCTTTAAGATTTGCTAGCATTTCGTGGGCAGGACGAAAACCACAAAGGAGTTGGAATTTCGTTAAAGCGTAAGCAAGCTCCGGTTTGTGATTTCGGTCAGGGTAATTCAAGGGATCAGTCTTGTGAAGTCTGGCGGCCTGACTCTTAACAAAACAAACGATAAAAATTTGAATTACATTCATAGGGGCTATACAAATGCAAAAGTAAACCTTTGTTGGATGAACTTGAAGACTGAGAGTTTGCTCAATTGACATCACTTTCATTATGAAGGGAAGGTGGCGTTCTTTTTGAGTTGCCTATACAAGCTTTAAAAAGGCTTGTAAATATCAAACCGCTCTCGGTCCATTAATGGTGTTTTCTGTGTAGGCAATGTACTTTGACAAAGTCTGGTGTCTGTTGTCCATTAATGTTGCCGGTCCATCAGGATGAGTGCCCATCCAAAGCTGAAATACACAAAAAATGATATTTCATATACTTTTTTAAAGGATAGGAGCACCCGCTAACGTTAGAGGTTTCCTGAACTTTTGTTTGGCATTTGTGTATAAACGTGAAAAAATCTTCTAACATAAGCGTCTTGCAGTGTTGTATGAAATCAACGCAATGTCAGAACATATAGAAACCCTACTCTACCCACAAATTATCCACACTACAAAGACTAAAAGACACACTTACTGTGACGCTGCATAAATGAAGTTTCAAAATTTATAACAGAACATGCGGTACACCCACCTCGGAGTACGGTTTATCTGCTTCAATTTGAAAACCTGCGTGCCCGGCGTGAAACAGTCGTGCGACTTCACTGTTGTGGCCCATCTTTCCCCACGAGTACTGATTGTAGTGTCCTTGAAGGCTTACAAAAGCTCTCTGGTTGCATTTATCCTTCATCTGAAAACTGAACATTAAAAAACAAAAGACTATTCGAAGAAATGCTTAGATAAAAAGTTGTCCCAAAGCGCTTGGCCGAAAGGCAGCTTATGTCTGAACAAGTTGGCGCAAAACGAGAAACGCGAACAGCAATCTCGCTGAACGTGACTTGGCTCCTAGTGGAATCTTGTTTTGTTAAGGCACAAAAGCTTTGTTTGGGCGGCGTTTGTTCCAAAACAGCACAATTTAATTTTTGTATTCGTGGGAACAGTGAACAGAATAAAAAAATCTTCTTTTATCTTATTGAAAGGGGGAGGGGCAAAAACAATGGTGATTGGTCTTTAAAAGGTCAGTCCGGCTTTTGTTTTTTTTTTTTAGTTTTTTTGGATCAAAAATGAATGTTTTTCATTTTGGCAGTTTCACGTTTTGAACCCGGAAACTCACGAATTGAGTTTCTACACACTTTACCATATGTACACTGTTTTAATTAGTTTTGTTGCAAATATCAAAGGTGGTAAAACTCGTGAGTTTTGTGGACTGCAAGAGTGTTTTTATTATCAACGTAAAATGAATAGGTGCTTGTTTGTATGCTTCTTAAACACAGACAAGTTTTTGTTTGGTTGATACGTTTTCTGATAAAGCGCAATGATAACTTTTTTTTTAATTTGGCATATGGGTGTGCTTAATCGTGTGTAAGATCAGAAAAACTATGGCGGCCTTCGGCTGCGTGAATGACATCTTTCAGCCCTATTATTACTGCAGCTCTTTTAAACAAATTTCAGCAGCTTTTTTTGGCAGCCCCTGGCCGCTTGGGCAGGCCAAAGGCTGCCCAGTAAAACTTTAATTAGCTACTACGTAAGTATACTCCATGGCAATTTTGAGACCGTTGCTAATTTGCCACGCTTGCGCACTCCACTGCTTGACCGGTTTGGTTGTCCTTCTTTCTGTAATAATAGGTTGTGATGCGAACATCACACCCAAGCACCCACACACACACACGTGCGCGCGCGCGCGCAAAGTGCCCAATGTTTAAAAGGATTGGATTATAAGGTATCGAAAAAAAACTATTATTTTTTATAAACCGTTTTCACACATTGCTGTTTTAGCAGACGTTGTAGTCTAGTTGTAATGTAAAATCTGCAATTGCATTTGAGTTGTATTAATGTAACTTTCCAATTTGTTCCAATTTGGCTGTCTGAACAGTCGTGCGATAGAATCCCTTTTTTTTGTTTTTAGGGGGGGGGGCTAAAAATATTATTAAGTGAGTTTGTTTACTTACTACATTGAAAACCATCGCCAACTAAAACATCCAGTGTTATTTTTTAACATAGGGCCAACATCCGTATACTGTAAACCTCAATGGATTGGTTCCCCTTTGATACATGAGTTTTTCTCAGTATGAATAGTAAAATGTACCTCAAAATTGAAGAAAAAAATTATCAGCCTGCAAAGACAAAACCTGTCAGCCACTTAAAATAGGAACTCAGTTACCAACGACACCATTTGCGTAGCTGCCACACATTAGACACATAAATTTTAAGAAAACTCCAAAAAACTGTTTTCGTGTTTTCGTTTGTTCACATTAGCCAAAATATTAAATATTCACACAGGTTCTGACAACAAGTTTATTCACAGACACATGCACATAGTATAAAAACAACAGGCGTCTACTTTTATGAAAATACGTACTGAACAAAGACGAAACAAACACTTACTATCTCTCTCACTCGCTCACTCTTTCCTAATTGTCTATCTCTCTCCCTCTTTTCTCTCTCTCTCTTTCTCTCTCTCTCTCTCTCTCTCTATCTCTCTCTCTTTGTTGGAAACCAAGTATAATAAAAGAGATGATTACAATTTCGAAATCATTCGATACCCACATCAAGATTTAAACACTCCTTCAAGCCATAATTTGAATACCGTAGCAGGTAAGGCTGTCAAAATCTTCAGAAGTTGTAGTTTAAAAACTGATTTTGAAAATAGAATTAAATCATCATACAAAAACGCTTTGAAAAATGGATTTAAAGAAAGAAACAAGACAGTTCACCTCTTTAATCTTTTCTGCAGCTTGAATGTGGATATAAAACTTTATTCTCTTTTTTTTTCTCTCACCCATGTATCCACAGAGTTGTAAAACTAATGTTTTATTGTTATCAAATTACAAACATTGATTACATGTGTTAGAAATTTTCTTTGCGAAATCAGAAAGGAATCGCATCTCCATTTCTTGTAAAGCAACCACCGCTTTGCTCTTTTTTCAGTCCGCGGATTGTTGGCATCAGTTGTTGCAAAGATAATTCCACCTGAAAGCAAATAGGTCTTGCCAAACTGAAATTCTACCAAAACAGCCTTATTGCAGCCGAGGTTAGCAAGTATTTTTGCGTGTTCAAATAATTTTCGGCTGCACGCCATTTTGTACATTTAAATTTTTAGAAAACTCCAAAAAACTGTTTTTGTTTATTTGTTTTCGTTTGTTCACATTAGCCAGAAATATTAGTTTTTTTCCAAAACTATAGTTTCAGAAATTACTGACATGGCTCTTGTGATCTATTTTGGGGGAATAGGCTAATTTGTGCGGAATGATGCCTTTTAGCTAAACGGAGTAGTCATATTAGACTTTAAATCACATTAAGCGTGACTTCGGCGCACAAAAATGATTTCAGTTTAGCGAAATCTTTTTTTCCATTTTAATTTTTAGTCAAAAAGTCCCTTTTTTCTTTTTGAACGTTTTATGCTTCAATCAGCCTCTGTTTGAGAGAAAAAACAATTGTCTACCTAACTGGTGTGTGCGTGTTTGCAAACAGGCCTTCTGGCAAACTGAACGCAATACTTAACAAAACCCTTGTGTAACTAACCGTCAAATCGGCATCAGCGCCTCCCATGTCGGTTTGAACCCATCCGGGGCTATATGCCGCCACAAGAATTCCATAATCGCTCAGATCGACAGCCATTGTTTTAGTAATGGAATTCAGTGCGGTCTGAAACGTAAGCCAAATATGGAACTAAATAAAAATTACCTTGCTCGTTCTGTAGGCCAAAATTCCTTTAGGATCGGATCCACTGTCATTCCCTCCGATTGAGCCATAGTAGGATGAAATGTTCACAACAGCCGCTCGAGAAATTCCAGGTTCCGAATCTTTTTTATTTTCAGAGGCGATTTTCAGTAAGGGTAGAAAATACTTAAGTTGAATTGAATTTGAAGTCAGAAATGTAATACTACCTGGGTTAGGATGCAAGCTGATATTGCGTTTGTGTTTATTACTTGTGTGAGAAGGCCTCGGTTTGGCTTGTCTTTGGTGCTGTAGGGAGGGTTAACGCCAGCGTTATTAATGAGTAGAGAAAGACCAAGAGAACCCACAACATTGGCCGTCTAAAGTTTGATATTAGGATTTCAGTTCAGTAAAATATTCTGAAGCGCGTTTAAGACGCCATCATTTTAAAACCCACTGATTCCACTGCCTTTTCAATTGAGTTATCGCAATCAACATCCAATTTCACAATTCGCAAACGAGAATCCGTCAACTTTTTCAGTTCCTGAACACGCGAACCTCAATTTTCTTTTGGTCAAACTGAATACCAAAGCCTCTTCCGGATTTCTGCAAGCGGCAAGAACGTACATGACAGATTCATCTTTCAGGAACTCGTGAACCAGTCCAAGGCCAATTCCGCGATTGGCGCCGGTGATAAGCACACTAACTGGAGACATCTAAACTGGAAACTATAATATATTTTAAGGCTGGAAGTTGGAAACGCTATTGAGAAAATGCAGTTTTTTTCAACAGAACTATACCGAAAGTGGGCGACTGGGTCGAAAACAGGAAATGTTTAGGCAAGAGGCTGGCGGCCGAACAGCCATGCGACCGACATGCGATAAGATAAAAATTTTAGCAAGACCAAAAAGAATGACTTGACGTGTCTTTTGTGATAATACAAAGGTAGAAACCAACTATAGGCCTTCCTCGCATTTAAACACTTGCTTCCACCAGAGATAGAGACATATACAGAGAGAGAGGAGGAGAGAGAGAGAGAGAGGGAAGGAGATACAGGGAGAGAAGGAGCATGGTCAACATTGCGTCAACTTTTTTTTAAACTTTTTTTGTTTCCACAGGTTCTCCTTACTAAAATAAAGAAAAAAACATTTATTTTATGAATATCGCCTTGTAGTTTTTCAAATTCTTCTTTTCCATGTTTACGCATCCAACATTAACTGTGATGACTTTCTAAATATACAATACTCACTATATGCAAAGATAAAAATTACCTTTTTCTGTACATGTCGTTCTCTATTTTCACCAAATTTAACCAACGCCTCTGTAAAGTAGAGCTAGATGTGATCCTCCAAAGTAACGCCCTTTCTGCCAACAATTCAGTCACGAATACGTTTAAATTGATACGTTCTTTCAACATTTAGACTGCAGTAACGTGCACACTTATTCTTGGTTTTAAATCTGAAATACAAATTTATTGTTAAAATCTGAATCACTTTGTTTCTCCACCTTGCTGTTATTGTGTCTTTCTGGGTTCAATAGGCACGTGAATTGTTTTTTTTTTCAAAATTTTATCTTTGTTTCATTTTTTAGCAATTTTATACTCGGTCCCCCATATAGAAGGGGTATTGGTACAAAAATAGGAATAATTATTTAAGGGGGAAAACTGACCTCGTCTTGTTCATATGAACTCATCCGCTCATGCATAAATGATCCTCCAGGGTATTTTCACTTTTAATGTCTCATCTGCATATATGACAGAATCTGGAAAAAAATAGTTTCACAAAATGATCATTTCACGACTGGAAATAGTGAGAGAGCAAAATATAGACAATATTCATCAAATTGTGGGTGCCTAAACATTATTGAAAATGTCAAGTAAAAATCACCCGTAATACTGATAGTGTAACAGTAGAACATTTATCTTTTGTCCTGAGAATTTACTTTTTTGTTTCGAATTTTTAGTATAGCTTTCATGTTCGATCCCACTCACTTCCTAAATCGGTTCATTTTGATCCAAAATGGGAAACGGGTTTTTTTTCGGAATCCTAAGAATGAGATCCAGGATTTTATAACATAATCCGAAAAAAATATTTTAAAAAAACCTAAACCTTATACTTAAATACCCGTCTTTTTCTTCGCTTAAGTTGAGATACCGTAATCGGAGCGCAACATTTACAGCAAACCACTGATTCAGATAAGATATAGATGATGGTTTTTACAACACGGGTAAACAAGGCATTTGTTTAGACGTCGTTTAAGCAAAGTTGGTTGTGCACAAAGTCATTTGTGGGTCATCGGTGCGGCATAAGGTAGGTTGTATATCTTGTCCCAAATCAAACTGGTCGCAAACAAACAATAGCCTTCATACATTAAAAAATGGTTCGGCGGCGATACGATTCCAGACAACCAGGGTATTCTGCGTCTTTTTAGTTGGGAAGATTGAAAATTCGAACATGATGTCCTAAAAGTCGATAAAACCTATATATTACCCGGATTTTCCACTCTCTCTCCCACAAGCCGCAAGCAGAAAACATGGCATTTCAAATGCAGATTTCTTCAAAACAACGCAGTTGAACACAAAAGTGTTATTGTGATGGATTGTGGCCAAATGTGGCAAAACAAAGAAAAAGGTAAACCTTATTATCACTTTTTTTCAAAAGTATCAATACTTCAAGAAGCTTTAAAACCTTAAAGGGTCAATCCGGCATTTTTTTCACCAACCAAAATGGCCAGATTTCGTTAAAAAAAAAGTGTTTCCAAACAGGCCGTTTTTGGCCAAAAGTGTCGACAAACGCCGACAAGCAAAGGAAAATAAAGACCAAAAATTAGAATAACGTGAAAAATGAAAATGTGGCGGACGTTAAAGTGCGTCCTTCTCTCTCAAGAAAGAGAAATTACAAAGAAAAAGGCAAACCTTAAAATTTTGCCACCTTTATAGTTAAAAAAGAAAATTATCACTTTTTTTCAAAAGTTAGCCACTACCGAGCCTATTTTACACATGTATAGGAAGATCTAAATCTTTTCCAATTAGTCACGCTTGGCGTTCATCTCTTTCCTTTTCTATCGGTCCCTGCGCCTGGCTACACTCAAGATGAAAGGTTGTTTGTGATTTGAACGGACACTATGAAAGGCATCTTCTAGAACACATTCAAAGTCTTCGCGGGTTTTCCATAATTGCCGTGTTACTGTTCCATTCATTTCCGAAAACCTTTCCTAATGGATTCCTGGGAGTTGACATGTAAGCCAAAACAAAAATATACCTTTAATTGCAAGTTCAGCTTTTTTGTCATATCGGGATATCTTATATCTGCACAGCTTTCGATAATTCTAAAGCTGTCTCCATTTGAAATTGCCTTGTTTTACTACAAACGATTCAAACGAATTTTACCATTATATTCCTTAATTTGCTTATTCGCATTAATATCAGGTCAATTTCTATTGAATGAAGTACACGTGGCGTTAAACAATCGACATTTTTTGTATTCTATATGTTTTATGAAAAATATGGAATCGATTTGGGATTCGCAAGATTATTTTGATAAGGTGAGTGTGTGAGCGTGTAAATGTGTGAACGTGTGTATGTGTGTATGGGTGTACATGTGTGTACATGTGTATCTGCGTCTAGGCGTGTGTGTGTGTATATGTGTGATTGTGTATGTGTGTGTGTGTATATGTGTGATTGTGTATGTGTGTGTGTGTGTGTGTGTTTGTGTGTGTGTGTGTTGAACAAGATATGTAAGTCACATTCCATGTTTTCAGATTAACACTGAAACCCCAGAATTTGACCTATTTCTCCACACCTGGTCCATCGCTGTGGAAATTCAATTTTATCTAATTTTCCCATGTTTTGTTCGTATCTTCCGACAGTCCCAAAAACAAATAATTCAAACACTACTTGCACTTTCGATAATGTTATGTTCATTATTTTTTTCCTTATTTTCAAACCCTTTAATTTCTTTCAACCACCCTTTGTCAAGACTTTGGCAGTTCATTATTGGGGCTGCGATATATTCTTCAACAGAAAAAAGTAGGCTTTACATGTTAGTAAAAACATAATGTTTAGGTATAATTTTAACAAATACAAAACTCAGTTTCACGTCGTTTCTTGCACTTTTAACTATACTAGTACCCTGCTATGAATTGCTACTTTATCCATTACAATCCCGATTATTACTCACCATTGCAGCCGGTTTCATTATTCGTTTCTGCGCCACCTTTGATGTAAGTGTTTCCAAATAAGAAAACTTAAAGTATATTCGTCGCCAATCCTAATTTCCCAGCGATTTGTGAATGTAACCGTAACGCAATATTGCGTACGTATGTGCTGATTTAAAGGGGAAGGACCTCGTAAAATTGATTTTTAAAAGTCTCATTACAATTGTTTTATTGAATAGATGTCGTTTCCACGATTCTGAAACATACCCCATTTATATGATTTCGGCTGCAAAAGGGGCGCGTTTACACGGCCGTTTTACGCGTTTGCCGCACGGAAACACGGCTAGAGTGGGCGAGACAATGTGGGAAATGAGGAAACGCAGAGTTGGCGGCAATTCAAATTGTAATTTCCCCAAATTTCAAGCGCTCCTAAATCGGTTCATTTTTATGCAAAATGGGTAAAAGAGGTATTTTTCGTAATCCTGGGAATGAGATCTAGGCTTTTATCGCAAAATCAGAAAAATTTATTTTTACGCGGTCCTTCCCCTTTAAACGGACCGTCAGGGGCCTTTTTCGAGTTTGTTTTTAATTAATTGATCTTATTTTTCTTATTTAGGTTTCAATATTCGATTATGTTGAAATTGATACATTAACTTTTTTTTAATTTCTACCTCAAAATAATTTTTTCCAACGGCTTCCAACTAGCGGCAAAGCGCAACTGCCGCCGCGCGCTGTTTACAGGACGGTATGCGGCAAACGGCATATTGGCGATATGCCAACATTTTCTATGCGTTGTATACAGCAACACATATTTCAAAAACTGAAAATCAACAAAGATTCAGTATTTTAAGTTGTAAAATGAGAAAAAGCCCGGTAATTGTCTTTAAATAGTGTGTTAGCTGTAAAAACAAAATGCTCCACATCTCTCGTTGCCTGCGTCTCACAGCGAGAGAGCTGCGCCACGCCGCCGTATGGCATCAGTTTAGCCGCCAGGGGTAGTCAGCGGCCAGGCCACGCCCACCGTAATCCAGCGTAGTCGGTCGTTGGGAATAAATACTGTGGATACTGTAAATGTAAAAGGTCCCTTACGGTCAGTTTCATTGGGAAAGACCTCGTTTTTCATTGAATATACCGTTTCCACATGCCCCTTTCATATAATTTGGATTGCAAAAGGGGCGCGTTTACACGCAAAGTATTGCAATTGTCGTACGAAAACACGGCTTGTGGGTGAGAGAGAGTGGACAATTGAGAGACGCAGAGTTGGCGGCAATTCAAATGACAATGTTCCCAAAATTTCAAGGGAAACTAGGCTTGGCTAGGCAAAGGCGACTATAAAAAAACATCGCAAAATCATTTCTAGCTTGTCAACCTTCCCTTTCTTGTCTTTCTCGGTGACATTTCCTACTCTCTCTATCTTATCCATTGGCCAATTCAAATTCTACTAAGTCAGTGGAATTTACCAATTGTCGTCACTTTAGGTTTGGTTAACATGGAATGAAGCACTATGTAATCTTTAGGTCTCAGTTTATTACTTTCCGTCGCATCCTACGTGTACTACGAAACGTTTTACCGGAGTCTGGACATGAAAAACACTATGAAACTGGTTATGTTTTTACTTCTTATAAACATATTGGTTTACTATTCTGTTACATCTTGCCCAAAAATTCAAAATTACTTCAGGGAGAGAAGGCTGGCCCACGGTAAGTTAAAAGATGTTTGTTATTTCACTTCTTTTTTTATTTTGTTGTTAAGACTCTGTCTCAGTAAAACTCTAGCGGACCCCTGTCTTAGGGGGTAAACTGATGCCTTAGAATTGGCTGAAACTTTGTGTATGAGGTTTCTATGGTACACTGGCTTTATCCTGAAATTTTTGGGTAGAGGTCATTTTGGGGTGCCGGGTTACGGTGGGTACGGTAATTTTTCAACGTCATTTAAAGTACTAAAATATATATACTTAACGATTGGAAATTTAATTTCCAGAAACATTGTCAATTACCGCAACTACGGTTTCTGGTCATCTGAGCGAGATTTTCCCCAATTTTTGAGTTTTTCTCGAAAAGTTCAATTACGGTAAACAGACCACCTGGTTTTTCGAAAACTAGAAGTAATTCTGCATCGAACCCACCTTGTCCGATCAAGATCCTGCATAAAAGTTTTGAGATTATTGCTCTTGAAGATTGCAGACTCGCAGGATTTTGGTGAAACCTGCAGCATAAACTCGACTAAACCCAATTTTACTTTTACATTAAACTTTTGATAAACATTATACAATATACACATTTCACTATAAAAGAGCATTGTATTAAAATGATTTAACTCATTCTTTAGTCAATTATACATTTTTTTTGAAGATTTTGTTAATTCTCGATAACCAGACGGACTCGCATCGAACTGAAACCCACATAATTGAATTTTGCGTGAAGTTTCCCATCTTTTCCATGCTTTAACGTATGAAAAATGTTGGATTTCATGCGCGTAATATTTCAAAACTTCCAATTTTATTTATTTAAAGAGCCCCCCCCCCCCGAAACCGAGACCTCATACACAAAGTTTCAGCCAATTCTAAGACATCAAGTTTTGCCCCTAAGACCGCGTCCTTATGGCGCCCGCTCGAGTTTTACTGAGATTGAAGTGCCTCAAGCATAGTCTGTTACTCACCTCCTTATTTTTCACTCACCGCAAAATATCACAATATAATTTTCTTATTTCCTCACTTTTTCCGGGCCGCGGTACCAACGCATGACAAAGGTTCTATTCCCCCCACGTTTTATCTAATTCTAATCTTCATTTTTTGCGGTTTTTGTTCGGAAACCATTTTGGTTATGGTAAACGGCAAAACGCTTTTTAGTTTTTTTCATCTATTTAGGCGTAACTTTTATTTTCGGACCATTAAATAAAAGTTTTGCTCTTGTTATCAAAATTGCACCATGTGATTTTGACAAATTTTCGAGCACATCTTCCCCAAAATTCGACAAATAGCAATCGTACCGGTATTTATTGATTTGCAATGCTCAACTGCCAAAAGCAATCCGTCTATCCCGGGGTGGATTCGAACTCGGGCTGCGATATTTGCAAGCGAGGACGCTACCACTTTACTGTGGAGGTGCCTTACGCTACATTTTGTCACGGGCAGGCCCATAAATTGAGAAACTTGTTCCTATAGTTGTTGCCAAAATGAAATCAGCGGCCAAAATTTTGCATATTATTTTGAATATCTAAATCTCCTCATTCAACATTGTCTCTCGCACTGCGCATCTCATTTCCGCTGCACTAAGGGTCATTTTGGCATGATTATAGTTTGGCAAAAGCTATATTTATGGTTTTATCTATGAAACCATCTTATTACAGTAGCCGGACTCAAACGCTTCGCTGTCGCGAAAAACTTCCAAATGGCTCTGAATGTTCTTCGCATACAACCAAATTGTGTGCAAAACAAAACAGCTTCAACTTTTCCTGGATTTCACAAATTTTGGGGAGTTTGTGACTATCCGGTACTTATCAGCCTCACAAAAATAGGCTCGTTTAGAAAGGAAACGGAACTAAAAACATTGTCCTTGTTGGAAATAGTTATGTTATTAATCTCTCCAATGTCATTCATGGGGAGTTCCAAAGACGATATTTGAATTTTAGAACTTTACGTGGTTCCGGTAGGCTCATTCATTTTTTTGTTGTTGAATTATTGGAATGTTTTGGTTATTGCCCCAAACATTTTCAACTTTGCATAATCGGATTAAGGCCTTCAAGTACTTTTCGATCCCGTTGCGAACATGACAGGGCATCAGTATTTTGGACAACATGAGTGGGCGATGAAGTGGATTGAAGAACAAAAACCTGACTATTTGTTTGTCCTTACAAGGTTTTTCAAAATAATAAGAAAAATGCAATGTTTCAGGTTTATTGATCAACAACTGGCACAGTTCGAAGAACGTGACTATCTGGAGGGAGAGTATAATCGTAACATTGCACGATTGGAGCCATTCGTTTCGAAGATTTTTATGCAAGGTTGAGAAAGGGAGAGAGAGAGAGAGAGAGAGAGCGAGAGAGAGAGGGAGGGAGAGAGAGAGAGAGAGGGAGGGAGAGGGAGGGAGGGAGGGAGAGATAGGGAGAGATGGAGAGAGAGAGTGAGAGAGAGAGTGAGAGAGAGAGAGTGAGAGAGAGAGAGACAGAGAGAGGAGAGGGAGAAAAATAGGAAGGAAAGAAAGAGAGCGAGAGAGAGAGAGAGAGAGAGAGAGAGAGAGAGAGAGAGAGGAAAGAGAGGGAGGAAAGAGAGAGGAAGGAGAGAGAGGAGAGAGAGAGAGAGAGAGAGAGAGAGAGAGAGAGAGAGAGAAAGCGACCGAGAGAGAGCACGAATAAAAAGAGAGAGGAGAGAGAGAGAGAGAGAGAGAGAGAAGAGAAAGAGTAAGATACACACTTAGGTCCTCACCCTTCCTACAAACCACAGCATTTGAATCTTTTTACTTCGGCGCTTTTAAAAAATGAAAATATTTCACAGTTTCATTTGAACAAAAAAGTAAGTGTTTTACATTATTAATTGATATTATATTACAGAACGTTGACCAACAGTTACAATCAGGAAGACAAAGGTTGAAACATATAAAGTGTGCAAAATGCGAGGTAAGATACTCAGCTAAGCGTTAGCACTAAAATATCAAAATTACAGCTGGTCGATACTTCCCTACCATTCCAAAATGGTGACAACTACTTGGGATTCAATTATTCAAATTTCCTTTCTTTCGTCGATAATGATCTGCACTTTACTTCCGCAGGCGTGGAAATGCTGCGCCCAATGTTCCGTGAAATAATCGCCCGACTAGAACTGTGATCTTCTTTATTGCTATATTTTCAGACAATAAATTAAAGCTTTTGCCCTGGATTGTCAGACGTCTTCCACTTTCGGCAGTGGGGCATACGCCGGTTCCAGGAGAGCACTCCTCCAAGTGAAATTGAAGTTGGCCACGGATGGTCGGCGAGAGGGGTTCAGAGAATTGGCGGCCGTGTGCATTGCGTGGGTGTAGACCTAAAAGTTTGTTTAACTATTTTCTTCAAAGAATCCAATTTTGAACAAACTACAACCTTGAACTCGCAAGATTCAGGAACTATTTTAACCGTAAAAAGGGTTTTAGAAGACAGAAAATTAAGCGACATTTTGGCAGTAAAAATATTTTAGCGAATCTGAGTCGAAAAACATTTTTGCTTCAGTACTGCCCGAAAAAAAACCTTTTTTTTCTATAAATTGGTACAGCCAATTTTGACCTTTAAAGGCAAATAAGTTTTTCAATTGCGAAACTTGGTTGAAAAGTCTGATCAAAAGATACCCCTTATTCGTTTTCAAATGATAAAATCGCTGCCTGGCAATTGGTGATCATATTGTTGTATGTCGTTCAGAATCCCATGCGCTACAACATTTAAAAGATGTACCGATTTTTTGTTTGTTTTGTTTTTCAACTTTTAAAGTTAAAAACTGAAATAAAATTTCAAATGGAAAAAGTTCTAATTTTCAAAATAAGAATTTGAAGTTTTAATTGTTTTCAAATTTGATTTACTTGAAATATATGTTGAAATCGATTGATTTTTTTAAATTCCTTAAAGGGTCTGTCAGGGGCCTTTGTGACTCGCTCAAATTAAAAATCTGAAAAGTTAAACAATATGTAAAAGTTTGAGGTTTAAATGCGTCAGTTGGGAGAAATTTGCATTTGAAACGCCATTTTTGGCCTTTAGAGGAGGTACCCATGGATAACTGGCATTTTTGCGAACTACACGCACGGTGTTTGCGCGGTTTATCGACTTTTTGGTCGTCATTTTCGCATTTTCAATGTTCCCGCCTGAAAAGACGCAGAAAACTCTGGTTGTCTGACATAGTAGCGCCACAAGTTTCACACCCGTACGAGATCGGCGCCAGCGACAAGGGTTGCCCGCCGCATACAATAGGGAGCACCATGGGTAAAAGCAAGCTGAAAAAGGGTATGTCGTTCAGAATCCAATGCGCTGCAATATTTAAAACCTAGACCAATTTTTTTTGTTTTGTTTTTCAACTTTTACATCATTTTAAAGTGAAAATCTGAAATAAAAATTCAAATTGAAAAAAAATTCGAAAAAGATCTAATTTTCAAAATAAGAATTTGAAGTTTATATTGTTATACTGCTTGAATATTTTTAAAAAAAGATTATTTTTTTTTAATGTAATTCCTTTATCGACTTTTTGGTTGTCATTTTCGAATTTTCAGTGTTCCCGCCTGAAAAGACGCAGAAAACTCTGGTTGTCTGACATGATAGCGCCACAAGTTTCACACCCGTACGATATCGGCACCCGCGGCAAGGGTTGCCCGCCGCATACAGTACGGAGCACCATGGGTAAATGCAAAAAGGCCCGTGCCGGTTCATTTCGTTTGTCCAAATAAGTTTTTGGGCAAAGTTATGTCCCTCGGGGGATCGACCCTTACTGAGATATTGTCTTGATTTTTTTCAAACTCACATCACGCGAGGAGGCATTACTGCAGAACGATGGACGTCGGCTAGTATTTGCCGATTTGAGCAATTCTGAACCAATAACGTTCCCTAGATTTTGACAACCTTACCAATTTCCTCCTTGATTTGCGTTCTGAAACTGCACCTAGCGTCCGATTCATCCAATTTCTTTTTCAGCATGTGGGACACAATGCTAGCTGCGAAGCCATCTCCCACCACGTTGATAGCTGTTCGAACTCGATCCC
>JAJQXH010000079.1:370000-397500 GCA_022343465.1 Oscheius sp. G VE-2021 | reverse complement strand
GAGAGAGAGAGAGATTGAAAGAGAGAGACACAGAAACACAGAGAGGAGAGAGAGAGAGAGAGAAAGAGAAAGAGTGAGGAGGGATACAGAGGGAGAGGAAGAGGGAGGGAGAGAGACACAGAGAGAGAGAGAGAGGGAGAGAGAAATCGTCTTCACTGAGTATCATCTGATCAAAGTGCATTGAAGCAACAACCGAAACGAAATGGAGTCGTCGCGGCCAGAATTGTTGTAATCATGTCGCCTGCGGGCGACAAACACGTCCCGGCAAACGACAGTTCAATAAATGATAACTGAATGGCGGGGAACTGAATTTCGAGGCAATAGGATTCAGGAAGTAGAGATTTCCAAACTTTAAAGAAAAAGCCTCAAATTCCAAATTGGTCTTAATTATCAGATTATGTATTCAAAAGTGTACCCTTTTAAAATTTACCATATTAAAATGTTTAGTTTGTCTTTTTTAAATACTTTTGGGAAGAGTTGCGAAAAATTGTGAGCGAGATCTCAACTTTGCTGCTGAAGCTTTCCAAATTCTCCATCTAGGGAGTCGTTTTCTGAAGCAGTGGAGTGTCCAAACAAAACAAAAATATGGAAAGAGACCACACATCCGAAAGATAGCATTAATGTCTTAAATTATAATTGAAACAAATGGATAAACTGATTTTTGATTTTGATGATGATGATCTCTTTGACGCTAAAGTACAAATGTGAAACAGAATAATTCAGCACTTTTAAGGCTTAAAGTACATAGGGAGGACTTTTAATTTCGATTTTAATTTCGATTTTAATGACATTATATTTAAATAATGGCACCGGGAAGGGCCTGTGGGTCCTTCGAATACTGTGGGACTAGCCTTTCCGCGACCGCCGATCTCGTACGGGTGTGAAATTCGCGGCCCAAGCATGTAAGACGACCAGAGTTTTCTGCGTCTTTTCAGGCGGGAACATTGAAAATTCGAAAGTGACGACCGAAAAATCGATAAACCGATGGACTGACGGCCGCGTAAACACCGTGCACGCAGTTCGTTAAAATGACGGTTATTCACATTGGCATATTGCCTAGAATGGCCAAAAAATGGCATTTTGGAATCAGATTTTTCCAAAACTAGGCATTTCAACCCAAAACTCTGATATATTTTCTTGAGTAACTTTTATAGCTCTCTAATATGAGATAAAGTAAAAAGTTTCCTGACTATCTCTTTCCCAGGATTTCGAAACATACCAATTTTACCCAATTTGGATTTAAAAAAAACCGATTTAGCAGCGCTTGAGATATTGGGGAAATTGTGGTTTGAATTGCCGCCAACTCTACGTCTCCCCATTTCTCACACTCTCTCGCGTACTCTAGTCGTGTTTTCGTGCGGCAATTGTAAGATTCGTCCGTGTTAACGCGCCCATTTTGCAGTGCAAATCCTATAAAAGGGGTATGTTTCAGAATTGTGGAAACGATATACACTCAATAAAATGATTGTAAAGAGACTTTGAAAAAATAATTTTACAAGGTCTTCCCCTTTAATGCAGGATTTTACTATCATTGACAATTGTTCATTATATGATTGAAACGAGAAATCGAGAGAGAGAGAGAGAGAGAAACAGAGAGAGAGAGAGAGAGAAAGAGAAAGAGAGAGAGAGAGAGAGAGAGAGAGGGAGAGAAAGACAGAGAGAGAGAGGGAGAGAGAGAGACAGAGAGAGACAGAGAGAGACAGAGACATATAGAGACAGAGAGCCAAAGAGAAGGAAGAGTGCACGCGTCTTGGAAGTCTGGAACGTGTTCCTCCTCGTTTGCTCAGCTTTCCGACTGTCCAGTTTTCCTCGCGCAAAATACGGAAAATCTGTTGTTTCCGTCACGGGAACATGCTTCCGGTAAATTTCGACCGAATCGATAGGCGTGTAATCCAATTGAATATGCGTAACTCAAATGTTAAAAAAACAAGTGAAAAGGTGTTTTATTCCCCGGTGGAAAACAAACATTTAGAAACAGACTGAAAAAGAAATGAAAAAAGTAGTGGAGAGAAAAATCACAAAATGAACTGTGCAGGGGAAAAGAGAGGAATACGGTGTGGCAGAGAGAGGATCAGCACTGAACAGGAAAGTGTAATTCGGTGGAAATATATGCGCGCCAAGTCGGCCTAACACAGCTGCGCTGACGCACGGAGGGACGAATTACGCAGGTAACAAAAGAAAGATTTTGGACCGAGAGAGGGAGAGAAAGGAAAAAAGAGAGAGAGAGAGAGAGAGAGAGAGAGAGAGAGAGAGAGAGAGAGAGAGAGAAGAGAGAAGAGAGAGAGAGAGAGAGAGAGAGAGAGAGAGAGAGAGAGAGAGAGAGAGAGAGAGAGAGAGAAGAGAGAGAGAGAGAGAGAGAGAGAGAGAGAGAGAGAGAGAGAGAGAGAGAGAGAGAGACTGTTCGAGCTCACCATCATTCTCCTTTTTTCTTGCATTAGCCCTCGACAGACGGTAAGTGTCATGTATTTAGTACGTCTCCATTTACAATAAATGTTAGTTTAACTTTTCCAATTTTAAGGTATTTTTAACCAAGTAATTTTTGAACAATTTACAGAAAAACGAGTCACCCAAATGAAAACAAAAATATTACCAGCCCAGCAAATATGTTGGGTCCCGCAACGATGACTGCCAAGCATTTTGGAAAACCATGTGTTGTCCGCGTTTCAATTTCAAATTTTGTATTCTTTCTTTATTATTTTACAAACAAACCGTGTTTTCATTTGAAATCAAACTCAGAATTTTTTAAATTTCGATTTTGCGTTAGAAATCAATAAGTTTGTGACTTTTCAGCACCTCCGATGAACAAAAAACAGCAGCGCCACGCGAATAAAATCAAGAAGCAGATCAGCGAGCTGTTCATCTACGGAGAGATCTCTCAGGAAGAGGCAGAAGCCATGACGGCCGCCGGAGTGGGGACCCCTCCAGCGAAAAAGGAGAAGGAATCCGAGGATGATGGGGCCGTAGGTGAGGTTTTGGGCCAATTTTGGACGATTTAGTCTTTTTTTCCTTTTTTGGTCTATTTTCTTAGGAAATTTAGGAATATAGCGCAATATTTTAGCTGGAACATCGATGGAACGCGATTCGTCGCAGTTGATATCGAGGAAAGTGGCCGCCGCCCGGCAACAGAAGCTGCCCGGCCCCCAGCTCACTCTGACGCTGGCCAGACTGCAGGGCGTTCTGATGTCATCGCCAGGTCAGTCTCCTGCTGATCAAACTACAAAAAAACTGATTTTAAGTGCACCAGCTAGGAAGAAATGTAGTTTGATCATGGATATTCTTGGCAAGCCGGTCCGTCGGTCTATGAAAACCAAAGATTAAAAAAAAACAAATTGGTATACTTTATTTTTACACGTTAAAATGCCTTAATTTGGTTTCTAGTTATAATATTTGACAATCAGAGATAAACAAAAAAAGTGCACCGAGCGGGATCGAACCTTGGTCGTGTGTTTGGTAATTTACGGGAGCAAAGTGGGTTGACGGACAGCCCGCCCCGGGACAAGGTCAAAATATTTGTAAAACTACATTTAAAATATATTTAATATGTTTAATTAGCATATTAGACAAGTGATAACAGCGAGAAAAGAAGTGCACCGACCAGGATCGAACCTTTGTCGTGGGCTGGTCGAATATGTAAAAGTCGGGCAGGGCCGACTTTAATACATTCATTGCGTGAAAAAGCGAACCGCAGAGGAGTTGGTGGTTTGGTTCCTCTTCGTATAAAAAGAGAACAATAAATATGTTAGAACGCTATAAAAAGGGAACAAAATATTTCCAAGGCAAGCTTTTTGAAACGCTAAAACCACCTCTGGCACAATATCATTCGAACTTAATTGGACGAACGTGAATTACCTGATTAAATTTATCTTCCAAGTGAGAATCACTAAATTGTATTTCCCGCCAGGGGTGGTTTTGGCGTTTCAAAAAGCTTTCCTTGGAAATATTTTGTTCCCTTTTTATAGCGTTCTAACATATTTATTGTTCTCTTTTTATACGAAGAGGAACCAAACCACCAACTCCTCTGCGGTTCGCTTTTTCACGCAATGAATTGTTCTCTTTTTATAATTATTCTTTGAATAATAATATCTTCTCATATATATATATATATATATATATATATATATATATATATATATATATATATATATATATATATATATATATATATATATATATATATATATATATATATATATATATATATATATATATATATACTGACGCGTGCGCCATTACACTAGGGAGGCGCCGCGCCGCACATTGAAAATTGTGTTTTTCGCTCGTATTCCCTCATTTTTTAACCGAATTGGCCAAAAATTGGCGCGCACCGAGCTTTCCATAGTTCGATTAACCTGCCAAAATTTGGAGGCTGTAGCTTCATTCATTCGCCCAAAACAAAAGGATAATCACACGACGGGAGACTTTGCCATTTTAGGCAGCGGAGAGGAATCAAACCACCGCGCAGCGCGCAATTTTTGTTGCATTAAAAAATGGAACTTATTTTTGTTTTTGTTTTTTTTAAAAAGGAGTCACATTTTAGAGGAAAATTAATGCGGATCGAACCCTCGGAATATGCGAACAAAATTTGCATTTTGGAGAAAGAATTATTCAAGTTTTAAATGATTTATTTTAATAATTTTTAAGAATTCTTCAGTTTATTTTTCAAATAACTTTAAATATAATTAACTTAGGCAATTAGTACATTATCCTAGTGAAATTATACAAAAATGCACCGACCGGGATCGAACCGTGGTCCTATAAATTACCAATCAAACGACCAAGGTTCGATCCCGATCGATGCAGTTCTTTTTTGTCCAGCTCTAATTGGCTAATATGATGAATATAAACACATTTAAGCCAATTTAAACGGTTTAAAAACTAATGCACTCGTTTAAATTTTTCTAAAGTTTTATTTTTATCTGCTAAAAACATTTTTTAAATTAATTTTTTTATTTAAAAAATATAATTTTCAGAAGTGAGGGACCTCATCCAATTCTCCGTCGTCGGTCCCGTGGTGAACAAGCCGAAATGGGCCTTTTTCCGTCCCTGGAAGAGCACCTCTCAGACGGTTCTCCTCCGCGTCAATTGCACTTCCGACTACATTGTAAGTTCTTTTTATTGCTTTATTCTAATTTTTTTAATTTTTTAGAAAACTTTTTTTCCTGCAAAGTGTCTTTTTAGGCACTTTTTACTGCTTTATTCTAATTTTGTTTACCTTTTAAAGTTTCATTTTTTCTACAAAGCTACTTTTCAGGAGAATAACGAGTTCTTTCATCCGTTTTAACCTATGAAAAACAATTATAGAAAAATCATTAATTGGAAAATTAGTTTTTATTATTATATTCTATTTTTTTTTTAATTTTCTCATAAAAGTTTTCTACAAAGCTACTTTTCAGGAGAACAACGAGTTCTTTCCTTCTTTTTAACCTATGAAAAACAATTATAGAAAAATCATTAATTGGAAAATTAGTTTTTATTATTATATCAAAAGTATTTTAATAAATGTAATGGAAAAGGGAAAATTCTAGAGATGTGAGGAGGGAAAGATAATTGGGAAAATTGAGTATTTAATAATAAGGTCAGACTCTTTCTCTTATATTCTAATTTTGTAAAAGATTTTTTTATTAAAAAAAACTTTCTACAAAGGGTAACTTTTCAGGAGAACAACGAGTTCAGTCTGTCGTTTGTGGACGAATTCTTCGACAAAAAGTGGATTCGAATGCACCACGAAGTAGGGGAGAGGGAGAGCTTCTGGAGGCACATGGTGGAGGTGCCCGTGTCGATGCAGGAGCAGATCAGGGAGAAAATTAGGGTCCGTTTATTAAATTAATTCATTTTATTAAGGGAATCGTCAAGGACCTCTTTGCGGACTTTATTTGCATACGGCACTCATTACTGCAGAAGACGAACCTTGCCGCTGCCGCCGATCCCGTACGGGTGTGAAGCTCGCGGCGCTAAAATGTCAGACAACCAGAGTTTTCTGCGTCTTTTCAGGCGGGAACATAGAAAATTCGAACATGACGACCAAAAATCGATAAACCGATGGATTGGAAGAACGCGTTAACACCGTGCACGTAGTTCGTTAAAATGCCGGTTATCCACATTTGCATATTGCCTGGAATGGCCGAAAATTGTATTTCAGATGCTAATATCTCCAAAATGATCCGATTAAACCCCAAATTGTTATATATTTTCTTAAACAACATTTCAAGCCTTTTAATTTGCGATAGTGAAAAATGTCCATGACGGTCCCTCGAAAAGTTATTATAGGAAATTTATAACAATTAGGGATTTAAATGCGTAGTTTTGGAGAAATCTGCATTTGAAATGCCATTTTTTGACCTTTCCAGGCAACATGCAAATTTTGATAACCGAAATTTTTAAGATTTTCGAATTTTCAATGTTCCCGCCTGAAAAGACGCAGAAAACTCTGGTTGTCTGACAAGAGAGTTTCACACCCGTACGGTATCGGCCGCCGCGGCAAGGGGTAGTCCTGCCGCATACAATAGTGAACGTCATATGCAAATTCACGCGGCTAAGAGGGACCTAAGAGTTCCTTTAAAGGAAACTGTGAATAACAATCGGGAATTCTGTAAAAAAAATAATTTTTATAAATTGGAAATTTATATTTAAAAATGGACTTTCTTATTTTAAAAGAAAAAAATTAATTTTTTTAGAAGATGTCTGGCGAAGGGACTGTGGAGAAGGAGAAAACGGGTGGAGGGCTGAAGGCGGAATTGTTGATGACTTCGGCGGACATGGTGGATAATGATTATCCATTCCCTAGGACTGAGATTAAAGCTACGAAAGAGAGGTAAGAGAGAGGAGAGAGAGAGAGAGAGAGAGAAAAGAGAGAGAGACCGAGAGACGACATGAGTTTTTTTTCTTTTTCAGGTACAAGCCGGTCACCGCCGATTCCCCGATTTTCGCCTTGGACTGCGAAATGTGCATCACTATGCCCGGAATGTCGGAACTGACGAGGATTTCTCTGGTGAATATGAGACATTCCACGCTTTTCTGGCAACCTCAGGCCGCTTTTTGCGAATTTTGGTGACCTAAGGCCGCTTTCTGCCTTTTCTGGTAACCTCAGGCCGCTTTCTCTGTTTCAGGTGGCCTAAGGCCGCCTTCTGTTTTTTTAGTTACCTAAGGCCGCTTTCCGCTTTTTCTGGCAACCTCAGGCCGCTTTTTGCGAATTTTGGTGACCTAAGGCCGCTTTCTGCCTTTTCTGGTATCCTCAGGCCGCTTTCTTTGTTTCTGGTGACCTTAGGCCGCTTTCTGGTTTTAGTAACCTAAGGCCGCTTTCCGCTTTTTCTGGCAACCTCAGGCCGCTTTCTGCGTTTTATAGTAACCTAAGGCACATTTTCGCTTTTTTTCTTGCAAAATTATGTTGAGAATTCTAATTTAAACATTAATTTTTTTTAAAAATTAGCATATGGCGGACCAAAACCATCGTTTTGCGCCAAGGCTGAAATTGGTACTTTTTTGGGGTGCTATATGCAAATGAGAATGGCTTATTTCAACTGAAACCCTCATTTTTATTTCATTTTTTCAGATCCGCGAAGACGGCAGCGTTGTGTTCGACACTTTGGTGAAGCCCTACAACAACATTACCGTAATCCTCTGAATTTTTTCACTCTTTATTCCTAATTTTCAGGACTACCTCACCAAATTCTCCGGAATCACCCCGGAAATGATGGAGGACGTGGAGGTCCGTCTGGAGGGTGCTCTATTAGAATATTGCCCTGTTAACCTCCGTTTTTAGATGTCCAACGGGCGCTGCAGGTGCTCCTCCCTCCCGACGCCATCCTCTGCGGCCATTCCCTGGAATTCGACCTGCGCGCCCTCCGAATGGCTCATCCGTGGGTCCCGCCACGATCGTTTAGACCTTTAAATTAAGGTACTGCGTCGATATCGGCCTCGTTTTCAATCTCTCCGGGGCGAGGCAGACGAAAACCGGACTGAAGACCTTGACCTACCTTTTTCTCAACAAAGATATCCAGGTTTTTTAAATCATTAAATGATTTATCATTAATTGCTTAAAAACTTTAAGAATGTTGCTCAGGGGCCTTTTTGGGTCCAAAAAAATAACAGTGGTCCTTAAAAAAGTTTAAAAAAAACTTTTAAAGTTTTTATTTATTTCCAGGTTTAAAGCTATATACCAATTATATAAAAATATTTAAATTTAAAAAAAAATAGTCTAAATTTTTAAAAAACGTAATTTAAAAAAAGAAATACTTTTTTTTAAAAATTTGTTGTAAAACCTATTATGAGCCCCAACCTAAGGCCGCTTTACCGATTTTTAAGCGTAAGGCCGCTTCAGGATCTAAGGCCGCTTTGGAACCGCTTTTAAACCTAAGGCCGCTTTGAAACCGATTTTAAACCAAAGGCGGCTTTGGAACCGCTTTTTAAACCTAAGGCCGCTTTGGAACCGCTTTTTAAACCTAAGGCCGCTTTGGAACCGCTTTTAACCTAAGACCGCGCTAGAACCTTTTTTAAACCTAAGGCCGCTTTGAAACCGATTTTAAACCTAAGGCCGCTTTGGAACCGCTTTTTAAACCTAAGGCCGCTTTGGAACCGCTTTTTAAACCTAAGGCCGCTTTGGAACCGCTTTTAACCTAAGACCGCGCTAGAACCTTTTTAAACCTAAGACCGCTTTGAAACCGCTTTTTAAACCTTAGGCCGCTTTGGAACCGCTTTTTAAACCTAAGGCCGCTTTGGAACCGCTTTTTAAACCTAAGGCCGCTTTGGAACCGCTTTTAACCTAAGACCGCGCTAGAACCTTTTTAAAACCTAAGGCCGCTTTGAAACCGCTTTTTAAACCTAAGGCCGCTTTGGAACCGCTTTTTAACCTAAGGCCGCTTTGGAACCGCTTTTTAAACCTAAGGCCGCTTTAGAGCCGCTTACGTTACCTTTAAAAATGTGGGACCTTTGAAAAATATATTTTTAAATTTTTAAAAATTGATTTTAAAGTTTTTTAGAATTCTAATGGGCACTGCTCCGTGGAGGACTCTTACGCGGCTTTGGAGCTCCTCAGATTGAAGATGAAGGAAGGGTAGGTTTTTTATTCTTCTTTTTTTTACTTGAAAAAGAATTTATTGGAAAAAATAGTAGGAGATTATGCCTTTTTAGTCTAATTTTCGGGAACTGTGCTTACGGATGGAACTACGATGAGTGGAATAAGAAGAAGGACGAGGAGATGAGGGCGAAGATGGAGGAGGAGGCGAAGAGGGACCCGGAAGAGGAAGAGACTGCGAGGAAGAGGAGGAGGATTGAGAGGGAGAAGAGGTAAATTAGGTTCAAGCGGCCTACGGTTCTCAAAAAGCGGCCTATGGTTGCCAAACAGCGGCCTTTAATTGTCAAAAAGCGGTCTACGCGGCCTATGGTTGCCAAAAAGCGCCCCTTTTTGACAAAATAGCGGGCCAAGCGGCCTTTGGTTGACAAAAAAGCAGGTCAAGCGGCCTTTGGTTGACAAAAGGCGGTCCTTCTTGACAAAAAAGGGGGCCAAGCGGCCTTTGGTTGCCAAAAGGCGGTCCTTCTTGACAAAAAAGGGGGCCAAGCGGCCTTTGGTTGACAAAAAGCAGGCCAAGCGGCCTTTGGTTGACAAAAGGCGGTCCTTCTTGACAAAAAAAGGGGGCCAAGCGGCCTTTGGTTGCCAAAAGGCGGTCCTTCTTGCCAAAAAAGGGGGTCAAGCGGCAAAAAAGGGGGCCAAAAAAACGGGTCTGAATTTCTGGATTAATTGTTTTCTAACTTAATTCCCTATTTCAGTCCCTCCTTCTGCTTCTGTGGCTCTCGGATCGGAATGGACTGCATAATCGACGGCTGCCAGTGCCAGAAGTCCCCTCCCACCCAGTGCGTCCTCTGTCTGGCGCAGCAGAAGGACCCCAATCCTCCCGAAGACTCCTGGTTCGATTGGAGGTTGTTTATTTTATTTTTTGACTTTATTTCGTAAAAGTTATTTTAGCGGCTTTTATTTTCCACAAACGCAGGTCAAGCGGCCTACGGTTGCCAAAAGCGGCTTTAACTGTCAAAAAGCAGGTCAAGCGGCCTATGGTTGCCAAAAGCGGCTTTTATTTGCCAAAACGCAGGTCCAGCGGCCTATGGTTGCCAAAAAGCGGCCCTTGGTTGCCAAAAAGGGAACATTGAAATTTCGGCAAAAAAGTTACGACCAAAAAAGGTAATAAACCGATGGATTGGACGGATGCGTAAATACAGTGCATGTAGTTCGTTAAAATGCCTGTTATCCGCATTTGCATATTGACTGGAATCGCCACAAAAAATGGCATTTCGGATGCAGATTTCTCCAAAACGACGCATTTAAACACCAAACTGTTATTTTTCTAGAATTACTTTCCATTTCCTTAATAAAAAGTCAGAAAGGTCCCTGACGGTCCCTTAAATAAACAATTTAGTGACTCCCTGCGCGTGGACAATTCGACCAAGACGCGGCCGCTCTCGTTCTACATGGCCGAAGGAGGGAAAACGGTGATGACCGGCTTCGAGAAAATCGAGGGCGTCGATATCAAGGAGAATAGAATGTGAGGGAATTGATGTTTCATTAAGAAAAGTGGTGGTTTTAGCTTCACTTTGAGGCCGCCTTCGAAATTCGAGAGTTTGGATGAGTACGTGGAGGAGGTGGCCTGCGATATGCTAAATTTCAAGCTGTCATTGGTGGAATTGGACTATGTGAATAGGGAAAATGAGGTTTGGAAAGGGAAATAGAGACTGAATTAATTAAAATGAGGGCAGAAATAGGTGAGAGACAACAATTTTTAAAAGGTAATTTTCACCATTTGTTTTTTTTTATTTTTGTCGATTTTTTAAACTTTAGACATTGTTTTTTTTTTAAAATTTCCAATTATTTTATATAATTGGTATATTTCAAACTTTGTCATAAATAAATTTTAAAAAAATAATTTTTTTTAATTGTTTAAAAAAGTTTTTTTTAATTTAATTTTTCAAACTGTTCAAGGACCGCTGTAATTTTTATGGACCCCTAGGCAAAAAAATTTAATCATTATTTTTAATAACCTGAATATCAGAAAGAAAATTCTGTGTAAATAGGGAAAATGAGGTTTGTAAAGGGAAATAGAGACTAAATTAGGTAAAATGAGGGCAGAAATAGGCGAGAAGAGACCAAAAAATATTAAAACAATTTTTAAAAGGTAATTTTCACCATTTTTTAAAAATTTAGTCGATTTTTTTAAAAAACGAGACATTTTTAAAATTTTCCTTACCTTCATAGCTTTAAACTTGGTTATAAATAATTTCAAAAAATTACAAATCTAAAAAAATGTTTAAAAAAAGAAAAAAAAATTATTTTTTAACTGTTGGACCGCTTTAATTTTTTGGACCTAAAACGGTCCTTTTAAGCAAAATTTGATTATTATTTTAATAGCCTGAATATCTTTGTTGAGAAACAAAATTTCTGGCGAAAATATGGATTTTTTTAAAATTTTGCGTTAAATTTGGAGTTAAAAATCGAAAAGGACAATTTTCCTCTTTTTTTAAAGTTAAAATTATGTTTGGAATTAAAATTTTCAAATAAATTCAAATAAAACATTTTCGTGATGATCCATTTTTCAGCATGACTTTTAAATTAAATTTTTTGAAGTTTTTACAAAAATTTTAAATTACAAAATTTTGAGCTACCTTAACCCTGTCGACAAAATCGATAAGCAAAAGTAACAGCCATAATTTCAGTTGTCGTCGATCGCCGAGTCGGAGTCGAGCGCAGAGGAGGGAGAGCTCTCTTCGTCGGTGCAGGAGAGCGTGGTCAAGGAGATGGACTCCCACATAGAGAAGATTGTGCGCAGCGCGGCGCGCTACAGCCTCATCGTTCTCGTGCTAGCCAGTGAGACGGCTTCCGTTTGCTATCTGAAAGTGAAGCAGTAGACCCGAATTGTTGTTGTTGTCTCTTGTTGTTGTTTTAAATGAAGGTACCTTCTGTTTTTGTATTTTCTTAGAGAGAGAGTCAGACAGACAGAGAACGCGGGAGAGAGAGTGAGTGGGAGAGAGTGAGTGAGAGAGATATAGAGAGAGAACGTGGGAGAGTAAGTGAGAAGGTTGGGGAGAGAGAGTGAGTGAATTAGATATAGAGGATGAGTGGAGAGAGTGAGAGAAAGAGAGAGGGAGAGGGAGGGAGCGAGAGGGAGAGAGAGTGAGTGATAAAGAGATATAGGTAGACTGAGAGAGTGAGTGAATGAGAGAGAGACAGAGAGAGAGAGGGAGCGAGAGAGATAGAGAAAGAGTGAGGGAGGGAGAGAGAGAGTGAGTGAATGAGATAAAGAGTGAGGGGGAGAGAGCGAGAGAACTATTTCTGGAATAATTAACAAATACCTTACACCACGACAGATAACCCAGATTTTGTACCAAAGGCTTGATACAGTTTTCAGCTTCACTTGAATTAAAATGCAAGCAGAATCGTTTGTTTAACTGTATGCATTAAAAAATTTATTAATACACTAATGTTGCATTTTCACACATATACGTCAACAGTGGCTTCACCCGGACCCAACCAGCAGGCGAAAAGTGAAACGGAGTCGATAAAAATGAAACTAGATGCTTGGGTTCGGGGAGGCGGAACCCGCCGCGGCATTCGGGGCAATGTTCGACCCTGACCCAGTAATTAGCAATTAATGATCCGGACGCTCCCTGACCTCTTCACCTCTTGTATTCAAACAAAACAGTGATTTATGTGGGATTACAGCGATAGAAACTTTGGATTACAGTTTACAATTTTCAATTGAGAGAATATGTTCATGATACTTTTTAAATTGCCACTGCTATGTTTACCCGTTTTGCTAAAATTGACTTTTTCACAGTTTTCGAAACTAAAACTGATTTTAGTAATTCCAACGATAGAAACTTTGGCTAACTATTTCTTGAGTTGAAATTTAGCGATTTTTTAACACAATTAATTTTTTTTTATAAATTTCTGTAGACACTCGGACAAACAACTTTACAAATCACAAAAATAAAGAACGCACAACAAAATATTATAGTAAAAAACGCTTTTTTTGTTTCTTGTTTGTTTCTTGTTGTTTGTTGTGTTATTTTCGTTTATATTCATAATGTCTGTACTAGTCAGGCCTAAAGTTTCTTATGCAATTAATTAGGCATTTGTGGTGGGTTGCCCTGGGGTATGACCCTAAGGTGCAATTAGGGTTTGCCCCCTTTGAAATGAACCCAGATACGTTAAATTTCACGATAAACTTGCTAATTCACATGTTACTTAGATGTGAAAACAATTTTAGCCTGAATTTTTGAAGAAAAAAACTCACAGTGAAAATTACATTCAAAAGTGCGAAGTTTTTTACATTCATAGGCATATTTCAGTACTTGAGGAAAACGGGTTTTAGGGCAGCGATTTTGTGGCAAATTTTATAAATATTTCGGTAAGCCTAAACAAAAAGTTTTAATTTCAGTCTGAATCAGTGAAAAATGCTAAAAACCATAAAAAATGCCAGCTTTGAAATGTCGCTGAACCACAGCTTGCTCAGTTTTAAATATTTCCGAACGCAGAAAAAAAACTAAAACGAAAAAACGCAAAAAAAATGCGGTCTTATTTAAAGATTTGTTGTGAAAGTCGAAACATCAGTTTTCGATAACGCTAACCGCTCTTGCAAACGACATATATTTGACGATAATGATCTCCGCTTCAATCTAAACTAGTCATCATTATCTGCCTGTTGCAAACCACTTTTTGAAGCCTTTCTTTGCTTGCTTCCTTTTGGAGGCAGAAAGCCTTTGTTGAATGAACACATTTAGGATAAAACCTCTGCTTTTTCCAAATATGCGGCCAAGAATGATACGTAATCTTAAACAACTAGTGTACTATTGTGTGATGGTAATAATACTCAACATTAGCATGCTGTCTTTCTTAGGGATCAGCAGTTATGTAAGTTCATCATAACTTTTCTTATGAAACAGATTAGAAAAATGTAATCGACGTTTTCTTCACTTCTGAACCACCTCGATTCAATGCGATTTTTCAAGAATACAACATTACGTTTGGATTAACTTTGTATGCTTCTTTATACTGCGTTTTCAGATTACCAGATGATTTTGAATGTTCTCACTTTTTTGCAAAAAATGAAATAAAATTTATAGAATACATGCATCGTCGAATTGTTGTAACACAGGTGGCTAAATGTTTTTTTTTGTCGATAGTATAACATTTCCAGGAACCAAAATTCTCAATGGAATGTGCCGATATACAACGCAGAGTTTTTAGAGATAGAAAGTTTACAATGGTTAAAAACAGTTTTGCGGTTGCTCGAAATGTTTACCAGGTAGTTTTAATTTTTCAACTTCCTTGATTTTGAACCCATAAACTGCCAAACTGTTCCGGCGAATAATATTTTTTTAGGATTACTACCTTCAAGAAATTATGTTATCGTTTGTGTATTCACCATTCAATTCATATTGTTTTGCTATTGACGCTAACAGTAGCCCTTCTTTTATTAAACAAATGGGAAAAATGGGAGAGTGTTTGGAAAACGTTATTGTTTTGAATGAGGCAAGTTTTGCAATATTTTTAGAACCAGGTAAGTAGGCCTCATTCTTCTGGATGCGTCGGGCTCATCCGGTTTAAGATAACTGAGCTGTTTCCATAGTATGAATAATGAACAATCTTTTTTAACACTGTTAAAAAAGCAAGCTTTCTAAACAATGTTAAAAAAATCTTTAAAAGAAAAAAAGACAGAACAGAAACTGATTTTTTGTATATTTATTTAACCAAGAGCTCATAAACAGAAAATTTAAATTACTCGTTCTCGGCGAATACGTATTTTTATAATATAGTAAATTGATAATGTAAATTGAGTGTTTGGAATTGTATGAAATTTGGTTAATAACCTGAATTTTCCCACCTTGACATATAGTGAAAATAATTGACTTTCAAAAATAACCCTTGGTAAAAAAGCAATCTCTTTAAACAGTAATCGATAGATCTTAAAAAAGTTGAGACACATTGTTGATACTAAAATCGTGGCAATTTTTACTCTTTATTTATCAAACGTTAAAGAAACGGACCTTATTTCAAAAACTAAAGATATTGAAGCATCTTTTGAGAAGAAAACAATCGAAGTGCCGCATAATTTCGAAATGTCCATTGCCCGGTTTGCGAAAATTTAGCTAATTTTTGTGTTATTTTTTGAAAATTCAGTGTTGTTTGAAAAGTGATAAACAAAACTATTTCCGCACCCCAAGCACTCTAATCATCTATTACATATTTATCTTTTTTTCTGATGTTCACAAAAGTTTAAAAAAGACGTTAAAAAAAGATTATCATTTTTAGTGTCATCATATAAGCAATACTAGCCATCAACTATATATTAATTATAAAGCCCTTTTAAATACATTAGCATAATTTACCCAAAACCTACTTTAAGACTTTTCAATTCGATTCCCGGGGCCATGACCAAGGGCACGGCCAATTTGCATGTATGGAACAACTTTTCAAGAAAGATCCACATTGGAAGTATGTACTTATGGTGCACGTGGGTTTTTGGGCAACAAGCTCACAGAATTATAGAACGGCGACATTTTCCTCAAAACAGTTGAAGAGATATCTCAAATTATCGACATTTTCGAGGATGCTCCATTGTTTGCATTTGAAGACGCTTCGTTTTTTAAACACAGGTATGCCAAAAGCTTCGTTTTGTTATTTTTAGGGCACCTAAAATCCCTTCATGGACTGTGAAAGATTTGAAACTATTCAAAAATGGTGATCATTGCATCAAAATTATTTCAACTATGTTTTCAGAAACCGGGCGAACCGAATCCGATCTTTTAAAATCTCTCACTGTCATTAAAAGTCCAACCCAAGTTGGGCTTCATAGGAGTTTTGTAAAAGGTATTTTTGATAATTTGGATTTGACGGTTTTACTTGACGTCTTCAATGACCGAAAAGTGAGCTCAGTGTGTTGGCAAAAACATTATGATTTTTTAGATATATGCAATAGACGAGTATATTTGGGCTACATTGGTGTCTGCCCATTTTCTGAAGCTACCGGGACAAGTGGAAAACACTTGTTATCCAGAAGACGTTATGAAGTTGGTGAACACGAATACAAAACCCAAGACGATGCAAAAATTCACAGTTTTTAGATTTATTCATTGGGAATTTTACAATGACAACAACTGCGACAGTAAAAAAACACGTCACGGAATTTGCCTCTTTGGTGTCGAATATCTTCAAAAACTAAGAGACGCCCACCACATAATCGGTTAGTTAAGACAATGTCTGCATTTTACACTTTTAGCACACTTAGGAAATAAAATCTGGCCCGAGTTTGATTTCGGAACTGTCGTCTGCGTTGGAGAGATGCTCTACAATCGGTCGAAAAACACTGCGTACCAGTTAAAAGAAGAATTTTATAGAAGTTTCCCACATGTAATTATTTTTTTTAAACAAACGGAAATCTTTTATTTTAGGTCAGAGAACTGCAACAAAAAAAGAATGGAACGTTCAACGCAACCACTTTTAAATGTTAACCGAAGGATTTTTAATTTCAAGCTACTAATCAAACCTCGGATAAATTTTTTTCCTGTTTTAATCGGTTTCGGCTCAAATTTGCCAGTTTGAATGCTAGGCAATGTCAGAGATACTGCGCTATTTTAACAAGTTTTCAATTCATAAGCACATTTGCGTTTCAGTGAATTTCGCATCAACCGCTGTTTGATAAAGACGCGCGCGCGCCGTACAACGCGCTCTAATTGTGCATCGCGCGTATCACTCAAAATCAACTCCAAATAATGTTTTATGTACTATATACATAGTTTGTGACATTTGGGACACAAACCGAGCGTTTATTCTCACTTTCCACCATAATATTGAGATTTTTGTGATTTTTTTGAAAAAGTTGGCACTTTCAACTGAAATTTTGGGGGTGATGGGGAACTCCGATTTTCAAAGTCGTTTTTTTCAAAAGATTTGAAATTATCTCTAGTTTGTGAATATAAGGTCCGTTTCTTTACCGTCTAAACAATCAATGCTCGAAAAATGCAAAATGCCGATATTTTTTCACTTTTTTGGCGGTTTTTTGACTCTAGTGAAAAATTTTCATTAAAAACGCAGTTTGAGATGTATTACATTATTTGTCAGCGTTAAAATAGCTATCGAATAAAACCTCCAAATTGAATTTTGGTGGAGTTTTGGTGGAGAAGAAAGTTACAGAAACCCGGGGTCACCTACCGTAACCCGGGACCGAAAATCGATATTGACCTAAAAGTTTCAGAATGTGATATTTAGGTCATATAATTACTTTTGACAACTTTTGGGCCAAATCGAAGACTAAAATTTTTTCATGTCACAGGCCTGCTCGACTTTTACTGACATCGTCTCTTAAAGCAAACAAAATCCCGCAAACCATGTTTTTCTTACATGGAAAGTGTTTGACCATGGAGTTGGAAACCGACACTACCCTCATTCGATGGCTTACTGGATGTACTTCGAACGCCTTTTGTCCGATTTTTCCAAACGACCACCCTTTTGCGAGAAAAACCGATTCGATCCAAGACGGCGGGGAAGATCAGGGAATAGGGCGGATTCATACGACGAAGGTATATGGTTCGAATTCTTGCTTATGTTATAATTTTGCTTCTTTTGTTTATCACGTTTACAACTTGTTATACTTTAAAAAACAAGAACATTTATTGAAATAGTTTTAAAAAAATCTAAAACTATGATTTTTTTTCTACTTTTGAATACGGTTTACAACTTTTTGTTTTATACTATATGTCTACAAGACTCGAGAAAAATTCGATTCGCTAAATTATCCCGCTTTTCAAAATTGTTTTACATATCAATTTTTAATTTTAAAGCAAATTGAAATACACGAATAAAAAAGTAGTGAAGACAATTTCCGAACGACAGAGTTCTAAACGTTATAGAAAAAAAGCAAAATTATAACATAAACAATGATTCGAACCATATACCTTCGTCTTATGAATCCGACTTTCCATGTTAGCATTTTGGGCTGCCGCCGCTGGGCGACCTTTGCGGTCTTTGGATTATGGTAATTACCACGGCTGCTAAAGTAAAAAGAAATCGCAATAGAGTGTGTCTCTTCGGCCTTGGGTATCTTAATTTGCTACTGTAAAACTGCACGTAGTTGGTTGGTTTCAAAAATTTAATGTTTATTTTGATCTCCATTTAGCCAATAAGGTTTGGCCCGAGTTTGATTTTGGAGCCATTGCATGCTTTGGAGAGATACTTGATATGCGATCCCTGCAACAAACAAAATGGTTCGTTCCCAACCGTTGTCCTTTTTGTTTTTGTCTGCCACTGTTTTCTGTCTGTGTCTGGAATTCAATGTTCAACACAAAACAGACTTTGTTGACCTAAGGATAAGATTTTACAGGAAAATTTTCGAAAATATATAAAAGTTTGAAGTTTGAATGCGTCGTTTTGGAGAAATCTGCATTTGAAGTGCCATTTTAGGCCGTTCCAGGCAATATGCAAATGTGGATAACCGGCAATTTAACGAACTACGTGCACGGTGTTTACGCGTCCTTACAATCCATCGGTTTATCGATTTTTGGTCGTATTTTTCGAATTTTCACGGTTCCCGCCTGAAAAGACGCAAAAAACTCTGATTGTCCGACTTGGTAGCTCCGCGAGTTTCACACCCGTACGAGATCGGCGGCCGCGGCAAGGGTAGTCCCGCCGCAGCGCCCCTACCTTGGGAATAGAATAAATGGGTTTCCTAAAGTGACGAGGGGTCCGATGAACCCAGGGTGTAAAAAGTGACGGAGCTCTGTCTTACCATATGCTAATTACCCCCCAGATTGTTTACCATATGCTAATTACCCCAATCTTTTTTTTATCATATGCCAATTAGCCTCCAGCTTTTTACCATATGCTAATTACACTCCCCTGTCACTCGGACCGGCTACTTCTCTGCGCTCTTAAGGTTTTAAGGTAAAAACTCATGAATTCGTTCGATTAATGCAAAAATTAAGGTAAAAAAAGCGATAAAATTCAGGTTTCAGTGCTAAAATTTAATGGTTTGGTGTTTTTGGTAAATTAAAAGGCCGACCAAAGTTTAGTGGATTGGCCCCGCTTGGCCTTTGAATTTTACACACTAAAATCACTTATTGGCGTACCCTATGCTAATGGCTCTATCCTGGATTAGCGGTCCTTAAAAATTATAGCGGTCCTTACGACTATAGCGGTCCTTAAAATGTGATCATAGCGGTCCTTAAATTACAGCGATCCTTAAATATTAAAGCGGTCCTTAAAAAATTTAAAATGTTTTCGTTCGTTTTCGTTTATATTTTCGACACTTTCAGTAGATTTTCTCTCTTTCTTGTCCTTTGATCTCTCTCTCAATAAAAATAATTTTTTAAAATTTTTTTAATTTATAATTTTTTTTTTACTTTTTAATTTTTTAAGGACCGCTATGATCAAATTTTAAGGACCGCTAATCCAGGATAGAGCCATGCTAATTTGGACTGCTAAATTCAAATGAGTTTGAGGCCCGCCCCTCAGTCTTGCCTGGTTTCCTGTTGAAATCTAACTTAATTCCCTATTTCAGTCCCTCCTTCTGCTCCTGTGGCTCTCGGATCGGAATGGATTGCATAATCGACGGTTGCCAGTGCCAGAAGTCCCCTACCACCCAGTGCGTCCTCTGTCTGGCGCAGCACAAGGACCCCAAGCCTCCCGAAGATTCCTGGTTCGATTGGAGGTTGTTTATTTTATTTTTTGACTTTATCACATAAAAGCTGTTTTCGAAAATAAGAATATAACAGATTGATGTTTAATCACGCCATTTTGGAGATATCTGCGTCTAGAATTACAATTTTAAGCCCTTCCAGGCAATATGCAAATGTGGAAAACCGGCATTTGTGTGTTTACGCGTTCATCCAATCTATCGGTTTATCGATTTTTGTCGCCCACTTTCGAATTTTGAATGTTCCCGCCTGAGAAGACGCAGAAAACTCTGCTTGTCTGACATGGTTGCGCTGAGATTTTCACGCCCGTACGAGATAGGCGGCCGCGGCAAGGGTAGTCGTCCCGGATTGTGAGCGCCAAAGATAAAAAGTGGCAAAAAAGCGGCCAAAAGTCAAGCGGCCCTTGGCAGCCAAAAAGCTACCCCTGCCGCGGCCGCCGATCTCGTACGGGTGTGAAACCCGCGGCGCTACCATGTCAGCCAACCAGAGTTTTCTGCGACTTTTCAGGCGGGTATATTGAAAATTCAAAAATTACGACCAAAAAGTCGATAAACCGATCGATTGAACGGACGAGTAAACACAGTGCACGTAGTTCGTTAAAATGCCAGTTAATTTTTTTGAAAACTTTAGACTTTTTTTTAAAAAATACCCTTAAACTTGGATATAAAGAATTTTAAGAAAAAGTTTTTTTAATTTGCTAAAAAAAGTGTTTTTTTTAAATTTCATTTAAACTGTTCAAGGATTGATGTAATTTGTATGGACCCAAACCGCATCCCTTTAGCAAAATTTGATTATTATTTTAATTCGGCTTTGAAAATCGAAATTGACCATTGTTCTAGTGTTTTCGGGGTCATTCAGATTCCAAATGGTTGGAAATTGGGGTAAGAGGGACCCCAAATTCGCTGAAACATTAAAGTGATGTAGCCCAATTTCCTTTTTTTCGCCCAATTTTCACTTTCTAATTAAGGAACATTTTTTTTTCGATTTTAAACCTCATTTCGGCCCCGAATTATGTGCAGAATTCAAATAAAATATAGTTTTTAGAAGTGTTTATGCTTCAAATTCATTTTCGTAATGGGCCGATGCATTTTTCAACATGACTTTAAAATTAAATTATTTGAAGTGTTTTTATTACAAAAATGTGAGCTACCTCAACCCTGGTGAAAAAAATCGATAAGCAAAAGTACAGCCATCTGAAAGTGAAGCAGTAGACCCGAATTGTTATCTCTTGTTGTTTTTTATGAAGGTTACTTCTATTTTGGTGTCATTCTTTTAAACAGAGAGAGAGTGAGAGCGAGAGAGGAATAGAGAGAGCGAGATAGAGACGATAATAAAGAGAGAAAGAAAGAAATACATCTAGATGAAGAAGAAGAGAGAGAAGGGAGACGAAAGGGAGAGAGAGTGAGAGAGAGAGACAGAGAGACAGAGAGAAGAGTTTGACTCCGGCGCCGACCCGAGGTATTTGTGAAACCGAATTATCACTTCAGCTCATTCAAAACTTAATACTTTCACTGTTATTTTTCTTTTAATCAACAATTCTAAACACGCAAAATATACTATTTAAAGGAGGATTCAAATAACCCTGCATAATTTTATTTCGGTACTCGCTGAGAATGGGTGCTTTTAAAGAAAATAGGTGCACTTAAATAAAATAGGTGCATTTAAATAAAATGGATGCTTTTATAAATTTTCATGTAAAGAAGTGGTGCTTTATGGATGCACGAGATTTCTAGTAAAGAATAGGTGCTTTTAAACTTTTTTTGTTTCTTGTTTTTACACTAGTTTTTATGTTGTTGCTTTTGAAGACGAGAATATAGTTTGTAGCATATTTTTATTGAACTGAAAGCGACCATTGTGTCTAGTTAAGCATCACAAATGTTTCTTGATCGTCGGAGTCTGCCTGTCTATTTGGCTGCTGAGGCTGTTGTCCATCGGGAAGCATTACAAATTCTTCTTGGTCGTCGGATTCCGGTTGTCTATTTTGCTGTCGCTTTGGCTGCTTACGCTGACGTGCTTCGGGCTTTTTACGGCTAGGTCCTTTTTTTGGATTAATAGTTATATCAAAGACACTTATTTACCAGCATGCCAAACAAATACTTTTCCCTTAACTTTGGAAAGTGTTTGTCTCGCCGTGGTGCGAATTCTGTGTCATGCGTAGTGCATGTGGCGGAGTGTTAATACAGACAATAAGAACCTAAGGACTACTAAGGCAGACAATTGTGTTTACATTGACTATACGCAGACAATCAACGATCATTGTTATCAGTGGTTTGGTGCACAACAACAAGGCAGGTACGACTACATATTACTACTATATAAAGTGTCCGTGTCAGATTCGGTTATTCACTTTATACTGTTCCCGGTTTCTTTTAGAATAATGAGGTCGCAAAAAGCACAGCCTACCTTTATCCTTGTCTGCCTAATTACAATCTCTCTTTTTATTCTGCGAAAGCATTATAATTCACAGGTATTGTCTTTTATATATCAAATAGTCAGCAATTTCAGAAAACAGACGACATATTCATCGAGTGGACATCTTGCATGACTAGTATGACGCGCAGTTTGAGAGGAAATTACAAAAAAGTAAGATAAATCGCTAAAGCAATTTTTCGAGGGCAGGGGCTGTGATTTCCACCAAATCCCCCGATCGGCCCGCAGATGCCGTCAAGCAGTGAGGGTAAGACATCCCAAAATCTGTATTGAAAAATTAAATTTGCGGACTTGAACCCTCGGTGTTTGTTTGATAGCAAAGTATCTTTCTGTGAAATTTTTTTTGAACTTGGCTTAGAATCAAAATGTGAAAACTACATGCACAGTTGACTCTGATTACGGTGGAAATTGAAGGCGGAAAACTTCAATTCTTCTTTTATTATTTAAAAATTACATCGTAATATTAAACTGCGCATCTAACTTTTAAATTTTGGCTCAGAGCCAAGTTCAAGAAAACTTTAACCTTGGGAAATCCTACTGCAATAAGGGAACTTATTCTTAGTTTTCGCGAGCGGCGACTTTTTGGTTTTAAAAACTAGTCTTGCGAAAAAATTTTTTAACCTCATTTTTCTTTCAGTATGTGTGCATTTGAATATGTATTCTCAAGTAACAGCACGGTGCTCAAGCTATTATTTGCAGACTTGGTCAAGAATTGGACAGGTCGCTCATGAATGTGAAAAACCATATGAGCGCGTTTTAAGAATTATGGACTTTCGGAACGGCGATGAGGTGAAACGTCACATCTTACCTATTGAGGTAGTCGTCGTGTGAAAACAATGACCACCGTGATTTCCAGGAAACGTTTGAAGAAAAAAGTGTTATTATAACGCTGGGAGTTGGCCACGACATCGCCGCAGAAGAAAGTCTACTAAAGGTTTGCATAGACCCATATTTAGTCCTTAAAAGTTTTTTTTAGAAAATGAGACCGAACACTGTCGAATTTTATGGTGCTGATCCAATGGTAGAAATAAACGAAGCAATGTACTCCAAAATTGGTCATTTCTTCCCATTTGCTGTTGGTGCCAAGGCTGGCTTTTCCAAAGCAAGCGTACTTGATAGTAAGTCACAAATTTTCTTTTTTTTAAATATTCAGTGTATTATTTGAATATTCGTAAACGGGCTTTTTCTAACATGACAATTTGGGTACCTGTTATTTTCCCAGACCGGGTGTGTCAGTTTTGTCGCTCTTCCCGGCCCATCCCGGTCTTTTGAGCAAACATTCTTCTAAATTGTCTGAAGTCAAAAGTTTGCTTCAATTTATGTCTTCCATTAAATTTATTTTGTTACATTTTATTATTGAGAAAACGGGTATAAAAACTAGCATTTTCAAACTTACCTTTTCAAATAATTCGATCCGGCCCGATTTTTATTGATCCCTGTAATCTTGCACAAACCTTTGTTTTTAGAAAGCTACCACGACAAGTTGGTTCTTCACGTGGATGCTGTTTACTTTTTGAAAAATC
The DNA here is from genome assembly GCA_022343465.1 of Oscheius sp. G VE-2021. NCBI lineage: Eukaryota > Metazoa > Nematoda > Chromadorea > Rhabditida > Rhabditidae > Oscheius > Oscheius sp. G VE-2021. The sequence continues at coordinate 373,873 of JAJQXH010000079.1, read as the reverse complement.
TTGTTGGAAAAACGGTAACATTCTTTTAGATTCGGATAACATTCTATTATGTTCAGTTTATTGACGACATTTGGGTAGATGTTGAAGGTGGCGAATATGAATTATTTCCTTTCTTTTATAAAGGTGGAATTTTCGACCAACATAGAATCACGTTTTGTCAGGTGAATATGGAGGTATGGCGCTTTTTCTGCCTTTCACAAATTAATTCTCAGATTCACGTCCCGAGAGATGAAGAAATGAGAAAAGCAGTTCACGACTTCTTTTTCCAGATAATTGATAATCAAAAGTACATTGAGAGCAATGTTGTAAAAATCTGTAATTTAGGTATGCAATATTTCGACTTGTTTACAATTCGCACATAAGACTCTTCTTGTTCAATTTCGAAGATCAACGCTGCCAAGAAAAATACCTTGAGATCAACTAAATAAAGGACGAACTAATTTAAAAAAAATATTATTTTTACGATGCATTTTGAGCGCAGTTGGCCCTATATAAAAAACAGACTGCACGCGTTTGCCACACGCAACCCGTCCGGCGTCTATGATAAAATCACCCTTTCAAATTCAATATTTTTGACTACTCAAAAACAAATATGTTAGAATAACAGGTTCAATGCTCTACAGATCACCAACAATAAATATGTTGTTGTTAACGCTGTGCTGTTTTGCCTTGGTCCGCATAGAAATAATGTTTTATTTTTTACCTTTTGTTAAGTATTATAAGCTAATTAGTGATAAATCTGTTTTTTTATCATAATCGGCGTGAAGCAGTCAATTTTGTTAATTATTATTAGCAGTCACAAAATTAATTCTCAGTTGAAAATGTGATTTTACCAATGGCGCCGGCTCGTTTTTACCTTACACGTTCAATGCGTTTTTGCACTCACAGAAAACTGGGCACGTTCTAACTAATTTTTACAATTTTTTTTACACATGTTGGGTGCACCTCGTCCTTTCCCTATAGGAATTTCCCCTTGTGCGCGAGAATTTCCCCTTTGTGCGCATTGTCTCCTCGAGATGGGAGTGGTTGAAAGTGTCAATATCAGCAAGTGGGCAGCTCCAATGGTGACTGTGAGAAAGAAGGGTACTGGAAAGATCCGTGTTTGTTCGGAATTTTTCACGGTTTACACGCTGCATTGGTGGACAATGAGCACCCTCTTCCTGTCCCCGAGGACATTTTCGCTACGCTGAATGTGTTTTCACAGATAGATCTGAGTGATGCATATCTGCAGGTAGAAGTTGAGAGTCAGTCTCGAGAGACGGTGACGAGCAGCACCCATTGGGGTCTGTATCAGTACAAGAGGTCTTCCAGAACATTATGGTCAAACTATGTGCAGGGCTGAAAAGAGTCGTCTGCTACTTGGATGACAAAATTATCAATGGAGATAGTAACACTGAGCACTATCAGAACTTGGTTGCGTTGTTTGAACGTATCCAAGAGTAGGGAGTCCGAGTGAAAGCTCAGAAATGCTCCTTTAGCAAGAAAGGCATCAAGTTCTTGGGCTACATCGTTGATAAAAACGGAAGGCGGCCGGATCCTAGCAAAATTCAAGCCTTGGTTCAGATGAAAAAGCCTGACATTGAGAATGTTGCACAGTTGAAAAGTTTCCTAGGAATGGTTAGCTATTACAGAAGTTTCGTGCCTAGTCTCAAGCAGATGAGAGGCGTTCTGGACGAACTGACTCACAAGGAAGTCGAATGGAAGTGGACTGAGAAGCACAGGGAATACTTTCAGAAGATACACAAGGTCCTGTCTTCTGATCCAAATCTTGTTCATTTTGATCCTTCGTTACCAGTGGTAGTCGCATCAGATGCGTGTGAATATGGAAAAATCTTGACGTGACAAAGTGTTGAAGGACGTAGTTCGAAGAGTTCAGGATGGAAAGTGGCTAATTTCTGCAAATAAAGTTACAACTGAACTGCTGCCTTACTACAACTGTCGTGAGGACCTTACGGTCATTCCCGGAGTGTTGGTTCGAGGTGAACTAGTCGTCTTTCCTACCTCACTCCGTGTCAGAGTTCTCCGAGAACGTCGCCAATAGGTATCCCTACTAGCCAGGAAAAGATATCGAGATCGAAAAATTTGTCGGAGGGTGTGTAAATTGCCAGAAAGCAGCAAAGACACCGGTAAAAGTTCCTCTGAGTCCGTGGCCAACGCCTGAAAGAGTTTGTATCTTCTTATTTTCATTGACGACTCTTTTTTACACAACTTTTCTGTTGGGACCAAAAATATCAGAGCACACACTTTTTGGGAAATCGCCCTTGAAGTTGCGTAAAATTTTACTTGTGAAAAACGTCGGTTTAGAACTAGACAATACTGTGCATTGTGCATTTTGGGTATCTAGTGAACTTATATGAAGTTTTAAACTTCTTTAAAGATAACCAACTGCGTTCTTGAATACCTAGTTCAGTTATAGATATAAAAATGCACATATGTCGTATTTTCATTCCTCACTCCTGCAAAAGATATCATAGCTAAAAACACATATCCCCATTGGATTTGTCGTAAAATTTTGCATCGATTCGGTGTTTTCAATCATATAAAAAGTTTCGACTGATGCGCGTGGAGGGCTCTAAAATAGATAGAATGGTTTTTGAAAACACACACACACACACACACACACACACACACACACAGCAGTTTTTCAATTGTTGCCTTGAATCTTGAAAATTTGATGTGACCCGATCGCCATCAATGATGGCAATTTAGCGCCACAATCGCCTTCCCCGTCCTCCTCATGTCGCCAATGCCGTTTCATCCTAATTTTGCAACCCCTGCTCGTCCATTATGCAGCGAAATAGACATCCAAAGGGTATTTAAAACTTTAAGGCAACTAATCTTGTTTTTATATTAAGATCTCCCCTCGCTTTGGGTCAACTTACCTGCAACTTGTCATCATAGCCTTGGGCCTGCTGTCAAACGTGGCTCTTTTGTCGATTTTCTCGGGTAGAGCGAAATTAGGAACTGCCAGGTGGTTTACAACTATAGATAGATAAAAATAGCAGTTTTTAGTTTTACTTATATTAGAATTCTGGCTATTGTCCAATTCGTCTTCTTCATGATTCCGTTTCCTTTGAAATTGGTCACTGAGCAGTACCAACGAGGACAAACGTTCTTTGTGGCGAATTTTCTACCTTTGCTTATTGGATTTTTCCATTTTGCTATTGCTTGTGTTGTGCTCTGCTTTGCTGGAAGACTTCAGTTGCTGGTCAACTATGTTACGGTAGAGGGAGAGAGAGAGAGAGAGAGAGAGAGAGAGAGAGACAGCGGACAGCGAGAGAGAGAGAAAGAGAAAGAGAGAGAAAGAGAAAGAGAGACAGAGAGAGACAGAAACAGGGACAGAGAAAGACAGAGAGAGAGACAGCGGACAGCGAGAGAGAGAAAGAGAGAGAGAGGGAGAGAGAGAGAGAGAGAGAGAGAGAGAGAGAGAGAGGCACAGGACAGAGAAATACAGAGAGAGACAGCGGACAGCGAGCGAGCGAGCGAGCGAGCGAGAGAGAGAGAGAGAGAGAGAGAGAGACAGAGGGAGAGGGAACGAGAGAGACAGAAAGAGAAAGGTTCTTTTCAGAGAAGCCGTCGTTGGAATTCCCTTCCTTGGGTGGCTTGGCGCAAAATCTGCTGGGTTCTTCCATTTGGAGTAATCGCAAATGTCTCCCTCGCATTTGAATATCAACTAGATTATGAACTTTGTCTCCTTGGGTAATTCTTTTTCCAATTCTTCTTCTGAATCAAATTCAGAAATCGAACCACTGCCATCGGCCGGGCCCGTCTCTCCGAGGTCATCAAAGGAGATAGCAGCAAATTAGAGATAATTAGGGCCATTCCAACCATAATCTATTGGTTTGCTCCCACATTTTCGATCAAACGGAATAT
>JAJQXH010000079.1:310000-362500 GCA_022343465.1 Oscheius sp. G VE-2021 | reverse complement strand
CGAATAAGAGGAAGGAGTTGATTGAGAAAGCCGCTAGTTTGGGGCTAAATGTAAGTTTAAAACACTGAAAAACAAGTTCTATAGTTTATTTTCCTTGAAACACAATTGGTTTATCACGCAACTTTATTGTTCTTAGCGCGCCGCGTCGCGTATCCATCCGCGCGGCCCCGAAAAATCGATAATTGCTATTTTCCTCAGAACTTAACCCTTCGCAAACTCTATTTTAGGTCGATATGTATGGTGGTTGTGGGAAAAAGATGCCTTGTTGCGGCCGCTACGTCTCTGACCACCATGCATGTGCCGCTAAAACTTTAAGGTAGATTTTTCCAAAAGAAAATCGACAAAACCCAGTTTTCGTATCTGGGTTACGGTAATCTTGTGGGGAGTACTGTAAGTCCGCTCAAAATTCAGAGACAAAGACAAACATGGTAAATAAAATACAAAGTTTCAGTAAATACAAGTTCTATTTTTCATACGAAAATTCAAATTGTGAAGACTACGTTACTGAGAAGGTCTACTACGCTTTATTATACATGGCTGTGCCAATTGTCATTCAGAGGAAAAATACGGTAAATAGGGGGTGAGTTGAGAAAAAAAGGAATTTTCTTTTTCCTCTCTCTCTCTCTCTCTCTCTCTTTCTTTCTCTTTTCTACCGCCCTTCTAAAGAATTTCAGATCCCAAAAAAACGCCTTCATAGCCTTGGATGACTTTTCTTCAACCAAAGAATTGGTAGACTTTTTAAACATTCTTAAAGAAGACAAGGATCGCTATCTAGCTTATCACAGATGGAGGAAAGATTCCGAGTTAGAAAATCATTTCAATTATATTTTTAATAAATTTTTTCAGGGTGGAAATAAATAAAAGCAAAGGATTTTGCGAATTGTGCAAGAGTCTGAGAAAAGGACAATTCAAGAGCAAATCTCACAAAGATCTGAAATCCTGGTTTTCTTCCGAAACTTGTGATAACAAATATGCCTTCAAGTATTTGAATGCTTAATTTATTTAGTTAAACATAAGTACGGGTATTTATAATAAAGCATCTGTGATCACTATATGTATGTGGGAACCCACCCGTGTTTTCCAATGTCAATTCTGTCAACTAATGTTTGCTCGTCTTAAAGGGGAAGGACCGCGTAAAAATAATTTTTTTTGTTTTTGTGTTTGAAGTCTCGATCTTATCCCCAGGATTCCGAAAAATACCTCTTTTACCCATTTTTGATCAAAATGAATCGATTTAGGAGCGCTTGAATTTTCGGGAAATTGTCATTTGAATTGCCGCCAACTCTGCGTCTCCCCATTTCCCACACTCTCTCGCCCACTTTGGCCGTGTTCACGAGCGGCAAACGCGTATAATGGCCGGGTAAAAGCGCCCTTTTTGCAGCCCAAATCATATAAAAAAATTTCAGAATCGTGGCAACGATATCAATTCAATAAAATAATTGTAAAGAGACTTTGAAAAATCACTTTTACGAGGTCCTTCCCCTTTAAACTTCCAATAAAATGCAATCTGGCTGTTAGAACAAACCAGTTTGCCCAGGATACGTTCGATAAAGATCGTTGCAATTTAGTGGCTGCTTTAAGGATTCCACGTCCAAATACTCTTCCAAGAAACTTTTTCGTTCCTCCTTTTTGCGCGCAGCGCGTAGCGCTGCGCGGTGATTTGATTCCTCTCAGCTGCCTGAAATGGCGATGTCTCCCGTCGGCCGTATACCGTTTTGCTACGGAAGAGCCGGTAAAGCTACATGCACCAAATTTGGCACAGCTGTTGGAACTGTATGTCGATCGGTGGGCGCCAACTTTCAGCCTATTTAATTAAAAAAATAAAGGAAAGCGGGCGAAAAAACCGCTTTTCAACACGCCGCGCGGCGCCCCCTTGGTGTAATGGCGCACACATTAGACTCCAAATCTCACGACCAAAGTTCGAATCCCGCTTTAGGCAATCGTCTTTGCTTGTTAACATAAAACGTTTCCATAGAGTTTCAAATGTTAATTTGTTATTTTCACCCTATAACTTTTTTGTCGTTTGTTGGCAAGCGACCTCTTTGGGCCACCTTCCCGGCGTTAGTTTTGTTTCAATTTGAGTGGCTCTATATATAAATGAAATGAAAATATTTGTGAATAATTATTATTATTCAAAGAATAATTATAAAAAGAGAACAATTCAAGCGTGAAAAAGCGAGCCGCAAAGGGTGGGTGGTTTTATTCCTCATCGTATAAAAAGTGAACAATAGAGATGTAAGAATGCTATAAAAAGAGAACAATAGATATTCAACTTGGCGAACTTTTCAAATCTTCAAAACCACCTCTGGCCATTGCATAATGTTATGCTAGCCGCAAATTTTGCCATTGCTCATACCACGTCAATCGGTTCGGCTGAATTTCAATTGAAGATTTTATGCCAGAGATGGTTTTGAGGATTTGAAAAGTTCGACAAGTTGAATATCTATTGTTCTCTTTTTATAGCATTCTTACATCTCTATTGTTCACTTTTTATACGATGAGGAATAAAACCACCCACCCTTTGCGGCTCGCTTTTTCACGCATTCTTCTCTGTTTCTACACAAATGATTGTTTTGTTTGTTTTACTGCCCTTAGAGTTAGTCCAACTCTGGTTTACATTTACAAGGTCTCCTTTGCGAACTCCCTTAATTGTCCTCTCAAATCTGTTTTTAAGGACCTCTCTCCATCTTCATGCGACATCTCATTTTTCTAGCCTTTCTTATAGTTCATATACACTCCGTTGCATAAGTATATAGGCACCCCATTTTTCTGACTTTTATGCAAATTTTGAAGAGTTTTCTGAACCCGAAACAGAGAACTTACTTTCCACCCCAAAACAGACCCTTTCCCAAAAATTTGCCCAGATTTGCTAATTTTCATGAGAGTTAGTCTGATTTGTCGAAAATTCGGTGTTGCAAAAGGCACTCAGAAAAATGGACCCAAATTGGCATTCTGTTAAATTTGAGCAAAACAGACGTTTCACTAAGTCAAAGCAAACACTCTGCAATCGAACCATGGAACTTTGATGGAGAAAAACAGATGCGTTCCGGAATTACGCTGTTAAAACGCAAAAGTTTTTAAATTGCACGTTTTGTATGATTGTAATGAACCAACGTCTGTTCAATCCAATTTTTTGTGCTAATTGTGTCCCTAAATGGTTTTCCAATGGTTATGAACTGAAATGATTGAACAGACGTTGGTTCATTACAATCAGACAAAACGTGCAATTTAAAAACTTTTGCGTTTTAACAGCGTAATTCCGGAACGCATCTGTTTTTCTCCATCAAAGTTCCATGGTTCGATTGCAGAGTGTTTGCTTTGACTCAGTGAAACGTCTGTTTTGCTCAAATTTAACAGAATGCCAATTTGGGTCCATTTTTCTGAGTGCCTTTATACTTTTGCAACACCGAATTTTCGACAAATCAGACTAACTCTCATGAAAATTAGCAAATCTGGGCAAATTTTTGGGAAAGGGTCTGTTTTGGGGTGGAAAGTAAGTTCTCTGTTTCGGGTTCAGAAAACTCTTCAAAATTTGCATAAAAGTCAGAAAAATGGGGTGCCTATATACTTATGCAACGGAGTGTATATGGGTTCACCAAATGTCGTAGCAACGAAAGAAGTGAGTTAGTCTTTAGTCAAAAATTAGTTATGAAAATTCAGATTCTGACGAGATTCGGGTATTTTCCTCAGACTTCTGTGCTGTAAAAAGAAATTACGATGGTCGACTTATGAGGGAACAAGACAATTATGCGATAAGGTTCGTTTTTGTCTAACTCTCGACACACACACACACACACACACACACACACACACACACCTCAGAGACCCCGTGAGGAACCTAAACTCCATGAAAAAGCGTGTAGCAATGTTGTTCACAGGAAGTTTGAGTAGGAGAATGAAAAAGTTTTCTAAAAATTGCTGTAACATTGGAAAAATCGAATATGTATTTCAATGTATTTTGACCAAACGTTGTGAAATTATGTATACGACCTAAAAAAACACTTTTATAAGACTTTAGTTCAATATCGATTTTACGGCAGGTCACCCCTGGGTCACGGTAGGTACACTCAACGTGGTCCTGCGGGGAAATCGATTCAAAATAACAAATCTGCAAATGTTTGTGCTTTTTAGAATGTTGCAGGGGATTCCATACTGCTCGAATATTTGAGATTTCTCATTCACTTAAAGAGACCATCAGCCTCCTTATAAAACTGGCATAACCCATATGCGGTCTTATAAAATGAGATAATTTTTTCCAACACGGCTCCAAACAACGTTTTTTCACAAGGGGTCTGATTAGCATAAGATAAATCCAGCTTTCGAAAAGGAGGCTGATGGTCCCTTTAAATCTCATTTCCAGACTTCGACCACTGAATGTTTCAACCCCTCTTCTGATGTCCTTTGTTGTAAAGGAGATTTCTGCAATGCTAACCTAAAAAGCACAGACTGCGCTACATACAATCCTCCGAAATGCCCTACAGGTACCAATAACTCCTCTCTTCATCTCTTCTTTTTTTAGGCAACGGGGTATCTCCAACAAAGCTTCGAAACTGTCCTCCTGGATCTAAGTACTGCCATTACGCTGCTTTCACATCCGATTTTAGGGAAATTGGATTTCAGGCTGGTTGGGCCCCGAAATCTGCGGAAAATATTTGCGATGTACGGTTTATTGACATTTTTCGCAATGAGAGATTAGAAAATTCGAGATGGCTGCATGATTTCGCCTATGGCGGGAAATTATTCCGGTGGAGAAAGTCTGATTGGAGGATTCGAATGCTGTAAGCCGGTGGAGCTCGGAAAGGATTTGGTAATGGACTGGGGAGCGAAAAAGGAAGAATTTCTTCAGAAAACAGACCAACAGTTTCGTTAAACAAATATTTTTAAAAAATTTCGCCCTAAGCGCTGGGATGCGTACACCATTTTCGATCACACGCTGTTTTCATCAAATAACTGTAGCTCCCGTTTTAAAAAAATCTATTTTCTCTTTCTTATTTTCTTGAATTGTTTTTTCTCCTTTTTCAGTTTTCGGAAATTGCATAAAGTAGTATTTAAACTAAAAATTAGTTATTTTAATTGGTTATTAGTGGGATGTTTCCATTTTTTTTTGAATTGCCCACACTTTTATTTGCGACGACATATAACACTGTATCCCAATGTTATAGTGTCGTTTAAACGACAAGGAATTGGTACAGACTACATGTATTTCTCTCTCTGTCTCTCTTTCTCTTTCTCTCTCTCACTCTCTTTCACGCATACTCTCTGCCTGTCTCTGTTTTTATGTAAATGTATAAAAGTGTTGCTGAATGTGTGTATGCGTATGAATGTATATATGTGTATGTGTCTCAGTGTGTGTATGTGTGGAAACCTGGCAAAGTTTTTTTGTAAACAGCCATTAGCTGAAAGCCGTTTAAGGAAACCATTCACGTAAAAATTGTAAAATTTCTATTTTATCTGGCAATTTGAACAAAATAGATTATTTGAACAAAATTGAAACCTAAAATAGAAAACATGATAAATTAAATTCTATAAACTTGAAAAAGGCCCCTGACTGTCCCTTTAATAGTTGTTGATACACTCTTCGCTGTCCACATTCAGGAAATAGAGCCTCATATGAGTCGCTAGGGATGAATGAAGGAAGACGTAGCGTTTCTCTTCGAAAAGTCGAAACAAAAAGTCGTGTGTTTTTTGACGTTTTTCGTCGTTTGGGAAGTGAATCTAAAAATAATTAACTCAGTGAGGCTTGGATACCTCCATGTTTATCTGACAGATGGTTATTCCCTTTTGTTCCAACTCTCCTCCCCTATAGAAAACAGGGAATAAAGCGAATTCTGCGCCTTCGTTGTCCATCCAAAGGACATCGACAAACTGAAAAAAATACAATACTGGCGTTTTAATCAACAATTTAAATTAAAAGTTTGTAAAGTTAAAGGAACCGTCAGGGACCTTTTTTCGACTTGTGCCTGTGCTCATTACTGTTTGCGGCTGGATTAGCCTTGCCGCTGATCTCGTACGGGTGTGAAACTTGCGTCAGCGAGAAAATCAAAGATTTCTGTGTCTTTTCAGGCGGGAACTTTGAAAATTCGAAAGTGACGACCAAAAATCGATTAATCGATTAATTGGACGGACGCGTAAACACAGGGCATGTAGTTCGTGAAAATGCCGGATGTCCAGTTTTTTGTGACCTGGAATGGTAAAACAAATTGCCTTTATATGTATATTTCTTCCAAACGGCATAAAATTAACTTTTATAAATATTTTTCAAAAATTATTTTATTGAATATATATCGTTTCTATTATTTTGAAATAAACCCCTTTTATATGGTTTGGACTGCAAAATGGGCGCGTTTACTCGGCTGGTTCACGCGTTTGCCGCACGAAAACACGGCTAGAGTGCGAGAGAGTGTGGAAAATGGAGAGACGCAGAGTTGGCGGCAATTCAAAATACGTTTTAACCATAATTTCAAGCCTCCAAAATCGATTCATTTTCATCTAAAATGGGTAAAATGGGGATTTTTTTGGAATCCTGGAAAGGCATATTCTTTTTGAAAATTACTGTTCAAGCTCGTATTTTTTGAAAAAAAAATAGGCCCCTTGAAAATACACTTTTACAAAATTTTCTTTTAAAACCCACCTTCTTCCGAAGAACATTCTTCAAAAAATAAATCATATCTATGTGAATCACAGTTTTTTCGACGTATCCATCTTAAACCGGGGTATGAAAGAAAAATTAATAAAACTACCTAAGAGAACTGAGGCTTTCGACAATCCAGCTTCAGCCCCGACGGCAAAGGGGAAAAACGATCCAATCTGCTTGAAAAGCTGTTCGTTATTTTCAATTATAGGATCAGCTGCGAAAAATTCGGCATTGCCATTGGTCCGGTTCTTAAAAAAAGAATTCAATGTTTCTTTAAATTCGTTTAAAAACTGACCTTCAGCTTGTTTTCGGCAAGGGTGTCCCCTCCTACTCCAAGAGTGACAACTGTCATTTTAGGCGCACCCTTAACTTGGCTTTGTATTCATAAAGGAGTTAACGTACCTTCTTGTAAAATACGTGGTATTTGGTCTCACCATGGTTTTCGATACCTTCCAACTGAAGTTCCTTTTGATATACTTCACGGCAAGTGTCGAGAATAGCTGGGAAAGAATCCCACAACTGAAACGATTGGAGTTTTTCTTAACCTTGCACCGCGGTTAAAGGTCTGCCCATAAAGTGCGCTCTGCTGCTAAAACCTACCGTAATTGCCAAGGCAGCGCTGTGAGGCTCAAAAAGCAATTATTTTTTTCTCAGAGGTTTGTGATGGTTTTCCTTGTTAAAGATTAGTTCTTTCCTATTATTTACACTATTTTGGACCCTAAATATGTGTAAATCTTAATTTTGCCGAAAAAAAAGATAATTTTTTAAATTATTTTCAAAGGTACAATTCCCAAGTTTTACAATTGCTTGTTTTTATGGCTTCAATTGTCGGAGCCTTTTGTAAATATCCATTTTTTAAACTTTGTCATAAAATAAACGTTTTATAACAAATTAAATATTTTTGAAAATCTAAATAACTACGTTGTTTTTGCGCGGTGGGGACGTTTCACCAGCAGCCGTTTAAAAAAAAAGGTCGCTAATTTTAATGGCAGGGTAAAAATAGTCCCGCTCGGAACGGTCGAGGCAAAATTATTGCAAAAAACTACTTTAACCGAATACATATTGCTTGATTTTATTTTTTGTCCTGTTTTCTGTAAATACGCATTTTTAAATGACCTAATTTAAAACGATTTCTTAGTAAAATATGTAAATTAAGCGTTTGAAATTGAATGAAATTTCATTTGCTTTCACGCTATTTCACTGTGGGACAATTTTGTTATCCGAATTTAACACAAAAATTCTAAAATCTTTTATTTTTTGAATTTAAACTTTACACAGGAGCTGCAAATTGTTGAAAAATCACTTTGTAGAGCTTTCTAAATGAATACATAACAGATTGTACTTTTATTTTTCCGTATTTTTCTTTTTTGAATTTTTTAAATGGAGATTAGCGTGAAAGTAGTGAAATACCTTGTTAGGCTGTCCGCGCAGAGGGCTCATCTGAGGCAACATGCATTTATTCCAATCGGCAAGAAGGGTATCAAATTTCTGAAAGTTTAGTTTTTTTTTGTGAAAAATTTAACCAAAACAAAAACTCACGGTTCTGGCTGGACTTTTGTATTCATTCAAATCCTTAATGGAAAATGCATATTTTGCAATAGATTCTACGCGAGTGAAGTCAAAGGAAGCGGGAGATAAAAAGCAGAAAATGGCGGCAAAACAGAGAAACAGAATCAACTAAATAGATAAAAAGTATAAAATTTTACAAAATCAAACTATTTGAAATTTGGTTCGGATTGCCTGACTGGAAGACGACTGCCGTAACAAGGAATATTGCTGTTGAATGGACCTCATGTGGATTTCAAACTTGAAGTATCTGAAATCAACGTGAAATTACCGACAGAAACGGATTAATTTAAAAATTTAAAAATATCCAAATTTAAGTAAAAAAAAACGAACACCAGGCAGTTTAGCTCTATTAAAGGGGCCGCCAGGTACGTTTTTTGCTGCTTCTAGTGAAAGTAACGCCCTTTAAGATACAACTATTATCTACCATCTTCACTCGCAGAACCAAGTGCAGATGGAAGATAACAATTTATCTCAAAAGACTACATGTGAGGCGGAAGATGTCTGCCAGATTAGATGTGGATCACGTTGTCTGCGTGTTTTTGATCCAGTGCGATTTGTGCCGTTTCTTAAAAGGGCAGGGAAAGATTTGTGATTTGTGCCATAGGATTCTAAGACATGTTTTTTTCCAATCTGTGAGCAGTCCTCGGTCTCAAAAGAAAAATAATTGTGTTCGATTTGGCTAATGCGACGACTGCGGGCCATAATTATACGGCCACCTTTCTCTGTTAAATTTTATTGCAAAAATTTCTAAAATAGTATGCTATCATCCGTTGGATTTAGCATGCATTTATGAACAGATTCCTTTTTTTTAAATCGGAATTTCATTGACATACGACTCTGTCACGTCCGTTCCCGCGAGGGCCCTTGTTTCAGCATACGAAGGTAAATTGTTATTGGTGCCAAAGCAGACACCATTCGAGAGAGCATAAAAAGTTACCCAAGAATCTGTTCTTGTTTAATTTTACAAAAAAGTCTGTTTTGAGCACTGTGCAACAGAAAACATAAATTTTGGCCATCAAACGGGAACTTTCCATTATTCTTCATTTGAATACCCAAAGTTTTATTCCAAGAATTGCTTTTACAAACCGTTTTGCTCGCTACAACACTTTTTTTTGTAAAATTAAACAAGAACAGATTCTGGGGTAACTTTTTACGCTCTCTCGAATGGTGTCTGTTTTGGCACCAAGAAAAATTTACCTTCGTATGCTGAAACAAGGGCCCTCGCGAAAACGGACGTGACAGAGTCGTATGTCAATGAAATTCCGATTTCAAAAAAAGGAATCTGTTCATAAATGCATGCTAAATCCAACGGATGATAGCATACTATTTTAGAAATTTTTGCAATGACTAAAATTTAACAGAGAAAGGTGGCCGTATAATTATGGCCCGCAGTGTACATAAGATACAGAAGAGATACAGCGTTAGTTCCAAATATTTTAATTTCACAGCGAAACAATGCCACAATATATAAAAATTGTCAACTCCCTTCAACGTTGTTATTTTGGCAATTTAGAGGGATTATTCGATAAATATGAGCCAAAATATTCTTATTGTTGTTTAAATTGATCTACTAACATGACCCTCGTTCGATGGCTTATTGAATGTACTTCGAAGGCCTTTTGTCCCACTTTGTCCCATTTTGCCAAACGTTTTCGAGAAAACCTTATTTGAATTTTTTTTTCGGTTTCTAATGCATTAGCCAACCCGCATGATCTTCACCGCGCGGGCACACCAGGTAAACCAACCAAGACGGCGCAGCAGGGAAGAGGGCGGATTCATAAGACGACGGTGAATGGTTCTATTCCTTGCTTATGCTATACTTTTTTTTGCTTTTTCTGTCTATCACGTTATACTTTTGTCAAACTTGTTATACTTTTTTAAAAAATTTAGAAAATTAATGTAAACAGTTATTTTAAAATCTAAAACTATGATAAAGAAAACAAGAACACTATTCACTGTGCCTATTTTTTAAACATTAAAAAAACAACTTTTGGATACCACGGTTTACAACGTTTTGTTTTAAATTTGTCTGCAAGACTCGAGATAAATTCGAATTGCTAAATTATCCCGCTTTTTTTTAAACTTTTACATATCAATTTTTAATTAAAACACACGAATAAAAAAGTAGTGAAGACAATTTCCGAAAGACAGAGTTCTAGAGGTTCTGAAAAAGCAAAAGTATAACTAGAAAAAGGTTTCGAACCATACACCTTCGTCTTATGAATCAGCCGTCTTCCCTGCTGCGCCGTCTTGGTTGTTTTACCTAGTGTGCCCGCGCGATAATGACATGCGGGTAGGATAATGCATGAGAAACCGAAAAAATTGAAATCGGTTTTTCGCGAAAACAGAGGTCGTTTGGCAAAATGGGACAAAAGGCCTTCGAAGTACATCCAATAAGCCTTCGAATGAGGGTAGTGTCGGTTTCTAACTCCATGGGCTGGTCAAACACTTTCTATGTAAGGTTGGGTTTCGCCTTTTATGTTTGACAACCGAAAAAAAAAACAAAAAAATGTTGAAACATTTACAAAAACATGGAATTACTCCAATTAGCAAAAGGGGTATCAAATTACTGAAAGTTAAAAAATTTGTTTGTTTATACAATGACATTATGTAGACGACCTCAGGACGATTAGAGAGACAATCAGGGACCTTTGTTAACTTCATTTTTAACTTAAGAGCTTGAAATGTTATTTAAGAAAATAGATACTAATTCGGGGAAAATACATATATAATATGCTGTATAAATCCGCATCTGAAAAAGACGATCTGAATAAATCTGCATCTGAAATCCCATTTTCGTTCATCATATTTAAATTTTCATGTTCATTTTCAATACATATTTTTTTGGATAACTTGAAATAAAGCTTACGATAAAATAAAGCAAGCTCTTTAACATGAGGTAAAGGCAAAACGGTCCCTGACATTATTTTATACTGACTTTAATATTATTATTTATAAAGTTTTATTTAAAAGCCAATGTTTAATAGTTGTTAATACAATATTCGCTGTCGACATTCAGGAAATACAGCCGCATATGAGTCGCGAGGGATGAATGAAGGAAGACGTAGCGTTTCTCTTCGAAAAGGCGAAACAAAAAGTCGTGTGTTTTTTGACGTTTTTCGTCGTTTGGGAAGTGAATCTAAAAATAATTAACTCAGGAATGAGGCTTGGATACCTCCATGTTTATCTGACAGATGGTTATTCCCTTTTGTTCCAACTCTCCTCCCCTATAGAAAACAGGGAATAAAGCGAATTCTGCGCCTTCGCTGTCCATCCAAAGAGCGTCAAGGTACTGAAAAAATTTTTTTTTAAAACTAGTTTGATAAAAAAAAACAGTGGTATTTAAAGGGGAAGGACCTCGTAAAATTGATTTTTCAATGTATCTTTATTACAGTTTCATTGACTAGATATCGTTTCCACGATTCTGAAACATACCCCTTTTATTTGATTTGGACTGCAAAAGGGGCGCGTTTACACGATCATTATACGCGTTTGCCGCACGTAAACACGGCTAGAGTGCGAGAGAGTGTGGAAAATGGAGAGATGCAGAGTTGGCGGCAATTCAAATGACAATTTCCCCAACATTTCAAGCGCTCCTAAATCGATTCATTTTGATCCAAAATGGGTAAAAGAGGTATTTTTCGGAATCCTGGGAATGAGATCGAGACTTTTATCACAAAAACAGAAAAATTTATTTTACGCGGTCCTTCCCCTTTAAACCAATTATTTAGATTAAAAGTGTGGGCATTAATATATGCGGGGAAACTACTCTTGCCACTGTCGCCGATCTCGTACGGGTGTGAAACTCGCGGCGGTACGATGTCATACAATCAGAGTTTTCTGCGTTTTTTTAAGGCGGGAACGTTGAAAATTCGAAAGTTACGACCAAAAAGTCGATAAACCGATTGACTGAAAGGGCGAAAGGGTGCGTAAACACCGTGCACGTAGTTCGTTAAAATGCGGGTTATCCACAGGTACCTAAGGCCAGGAATAGCCAAAAATGGCATACCAGATGTATCCAAAGCAAAGAAATTTAACCCGAAACTGTTACACATCGTTGAGAAACTTTTCAAGCTCTTTTTTATAAGATAAAGCAGAAAAGGTCCCTGACGGTCCCTTTAATTACAGTTTATCAAAGAACTAATGTCCTTGAAAGGACCAGCGCGTTTTTTGCCACGCTGTCCAATTGCACAACAATATTTTCAGTAGTGCATTTTTAGTATTTTGCACTTGTTGCACTTGTGCACAAAAAAACATGATTGCGGGACTATTATTTGTTTTTTGATCAAAGAAACAATCAGAGACCTATTTTTGACTTTTGTTTGCCTTTGGTGTTTGGTACTGTGTGCGGCCGGACTACCCTTGCCGCGGCGGCCGATCTCGTACGGGTGGGAAATTCGCAGCGCTGCCATGTGAGACAACCAGAGTTTTCTGCGTCTTTTCAGGCGGTAAAAATGAAAATACGAAAGTTATGGCAAAAAAAACGATAAACCAATTTGTAAAAAACAACAACATTCCGGCCTTTTTTACTGACTCTACCTATCAAATCACTTAATGATTTTTGCATTGTGTATGAAATTTTTGGTTAGTTTTTGGCTTGGATGAACATGATAAGTCGATCAATTTCTTAGTTTTAGACACGGATTCGGTAGCTAAAACTGTGACAAATGCAATAAAATGCGTTAGAAGTCTTACTAATTCTTTTTTAATAACGAAAACCTCAAAAAGCCTTGAAACATCTTAAAAATGAGTATTTATCGACTCCTAACTTTTTCCAAGTAGAACATTTTTGGTTACTGTAACAAGCAAAGTTTCTTAGAATGTTGCGAGGATTCGAAAAATGACGCTATTTTCTGATTTGGGCAATTTTGGGCAAAGTTACAGTACCCTGGGGTGACCTACCGTAACCCGAGTCCAAAAATCGATATTGACACAAACATCTCAAAATTATGTTTTTAGGTCAAGTAAATGTTTTTGACCAAGTTTGGGCCAAATCGGTGGCATTCGATTTTTCCTATGTCGCAGGGTATGACGATATTGCTCGATCCTTACAGAATTATTGTCTTAAACTCAATATAGTATCGATCGATAGTTTAGGTAGAATCATAAGCAATCAAAATTTATTGATTTTATTGGGTCTCAAAGTAACAAATGTTTTTTTAAACCCACCCTTTTTCGAAGAACATTCTTCAAAAAATAACTCAAATCTATGTGAATTACAGTTTGCTCGACGTAGTATTTATCTTCAAAACTGGGGCTATGAAGGGAAAATTAGTAAAATCACTTATCAAAACTGAGGCGTTAGACAATCCAGCTTCAGCTCCGACTGCAAAGGGGAAAAACGAGCCAATTTGTTTAAAAAGCTGTTCGTTATTTTGAGTAATCGGATCCGCTCCGAAAAACTTCACATTTCCATTAGTCCGGTTCTTGAAAAAGATTTCAAAGATTTCATTAAAATCGTTCGAAATCCGACCTTTAGCTGATTTTCGGCGATGGTGTCCCCTCCTACTCCAATTGTTACAACTGTTGTTTTAAGTGTAGCCTTAAGCTTATTTTGTATTTTTAAGGAAGTTGTCTTACATTCTTGGAAAATACGTGGTATTTGGTCTCACCCTTGTTTTGAAAACTTTCCAGCTGAAGTTCCTTTTCAAATACGTCACGGCAAGTGTCCAGAAGCGCTGGGAAAAAATCCCACAACTGAAACTATTTATCACTTTCCCATTATTGCGGTTTCTCTCTAGGATCTCAAGATAAAACCATGTGTGGATTTTTTTTTCGTTAAAGGGCAAGCCCAATTTTTTAGATAAAAGCCTAAACTTTTTCAAAATACCTCTTTTGCCCATTTTGAGTTAAATGAACCGATTTTCTAAACATTTTTCTAAAATACACAAAATTTAATTATTTCGAGTAATACAAGAATAACTTTAAAAAACCAAAAAAAGGGACTTATTTGAAATGTTGTGAAAAAAGTAGTTTTATTAATTGCAATTTTTCAGCCGACAAAAGTTCACCCCGCGCAAACAGTAGAATTCTGTGGCTTCATATGACGTCATCCGGAACCCGTTTTTAAAAAGTTGACATTGGGTCAATATATATGAAAATTATTTATTGATATGTATTCAACCTAATTTTAAAACTAATCTGACAAAAAAACTCCTTGAAACACTTCTTTTGTCTAAAACAAATTCACTTCTTTTGGCTAAAACAGAATCTTAAAATTGGCCGAACTACGATTTTTGAACCTAAATATGCATATTTTATTTTGTATGTGATTTCGTTTTTTTCACCATGCGCCAGAATTGGCGAATTGGTAGCTTGACAATTTCTGTGTATTTTCAAATTACAAACAAATTTACAATAAAATTGAGCAGTGTCGATTATCTCAGACATTGCGCTTTAAATATCAATTTTTTTCGTATGAAGAAGTGTAGAAGCGATATACCTCGTTAGGATGTCCACGAAGAGAGTTCATCTGAAGCCGCATGCAATTACTCCAATTGCCAAGAAGAGTGTCAAATTTCTGAAACTGGGTGATTTAAAAAAAAATTTTTGTTAAATTGAACCAAATTATTGACTCACTTTTCTAGCATCACTTTTGTTTTCATTCGATTTCAAAAAGGCATATTTTGCAATAACTTCTATATGCGGGAAGCCAATTAATGCAAAAGATAAAAACCATAAAATGGCCCCAAGACAGAGAAAAAGAATAAACTAAAAACACAAAACGTTAAAAAACTAAACAAAAACAAACTGTACTGAGAAACGTAATTCTGATAACCTTGTTGGACGACGACTGAGGTAAAAATGAAAAATGCTGATAAATGGACCTCATGTAGATTTCAAAAGTGGAGTATCTGTAATTAATGTGAGAAGAACAGCGGGAAATTATCGATAGAAGTTATTTTCAAGGATACTTTTAACAATGTTAAAAAATATAGAACAATGTTTGAAAAAAAATTTGTTTGCCGAAATTTTTATTTGTGGCTAAAAAAGTGAGTCTGCGGTAATTGACAATTTTTCTTGAAATACAATTTGCAATCGATTTATATATACACTTTAGTTTTTTGGATAAAGATTAAAAGCCACAGTATCCACCTACCGTAACCAGGCACCCAGACCCCATTAGTATTATAATAAAGAGTTTGAAATGATATTCTTAAAAACAGTGTAGTCCTTGGGTTGCAAAGTGTTTTGTGCACAAGTGCATACTAAAAATGCTAAAAATACTAAAATTGCACTATTAAACACAGTTTGTACTAAAATATTTTGCTTTTAAGGTCAACAACAGTACAAAAAACGCGTTGGTGCTTTTCAAGGACATATGTTCTTTTATAGAGAACCGTGTCTCGTTCAGAAATTTTGTTAACTCTTGTAATTTTTATTAAAAATGGACCGCCATGAACCTTTTTGACTTTTAGAAAGAGAGAGAGAAAGAGAGAGAGAGAGAGAGAGAGAGAGAGAGAGAGAGAGAGTATTTATTTCTCTCTCGTAGATTTCAAAATTGGAGCATCTGAAATTTGCTGCGTTCACGAATAACAGGGTAAAAAAGGAAGCAAAACGCTACTTCTAGTGAAAGTGAAAGACACAGATTATTGAGATCAAACCGCTATCTTCCATCTTCACTCGGAGGAAACAACCGTTTAGCTAATTGTGAGGCTGGAGATGTCTATGTAAGATTAGATGTGGATCATTTTGTCCACGCGATTTTGGTCTAGTATGATTTGTACGCAATTTCTTAAAAGGACCGGCAGGGATCTTCTCAATTCGAATTTTATTTGGTATTGACTTGTGTGTAAATGTGCGTGTGTGTAAATGTTCGTCTGTGTGTATGTGTGAGCGTATAAATGAGTGTGGGTGTGTGCTTGTATGTGTGTGTGTGTGTGAGTGAGTGAGAGAGTCAATGAATGTGTAAGAGTGAGTCTTCTGTGTATTTGTGAGTGAGTGTGTGTGTGATTATGAATGAGTGTGTGCCTGTGTGCGCGTGAGTGAGTGTCTAGGTCTGTCTGTGTAAGTTTTAGTGTGTGTGTGTGTGTGGGTGGGTGGGTGGGCGTGGGGGGTGTGTGGGAAAGTGTGCGTGTGTGTGTGTACGT
The DNA here is from genome assembly GCA_022343465.1 of Oscheius sp. G VE-2021. NCBI lineage: Eukaryota > Metazoa > Nematoda > Chromadorea > Rhabditida > Rhabditidae > Oscheius > Oscheius sp. G VE-2021. The sequence continues at coordinate 346,207 of JAJQXH010000079.1, read as the reverse complement.
GTGACCTTACCAAACTTGAATGCTGCCGAAAACAACCTTCTTCCGGGTTGGCACGAGCTTTTTCGTACTCCAATGGAATTTTTGGCTACACGCCATTTTAAATTCAACCAAAATTGTTTGAATTTATGTTTCGTAATTATTCCCATTCTCACAATTCACCCAAAAAACAACAATTCTCTTATCTGATGACACTCTAGGCGGAAGGTTTGCCTTCATAAAGTTCATTCCCTGTGTTTCTGGTCTTGTGCTCTTATCGCCGGTCACAATCTACGTTGCCCATCAACCAAATAGACAGTTTCTGCGACTTAGAATGTTTCAAAGTTGGAATAAAGGGCGCTTCTTCTTCTGGCTGGTCGTCTTTGGCGGAACACTCCATCTCACCGTCAAAAATTTTGACATCGAGTATAAGCTACAACTGTCTGGTTCTTTTTCCTCTTCAAATGGGTGCAAAACTGATTTTTCAGAAAAGAATGAGACAGACACTATGAAATCAGTTATGTTTAACACAATAAAACCACGGCAAATCGAATGAAACGGACCTAGTTAAGCCAACTGAAGGTCAGTTTACCTTTTTTACATTGTTTAATTTTTTCATTGTTATAGTTGATGTGTTTAAACATGATTGTTACAAGGATTAGACGCCTTTCGTGGCGGGACCCAAGGTCTCAATTTTTTCAAAAACAAAAAACATACGATGAAATTATCGTTACACAAGATTTTGAATCCAAGTTTTCAGCCAAAAATATTGAGAACTGGCTTCACGGGCCAATTTCAAAATTTCCTTAACAAATGAAAAATTTATCAATGGAGGTTCCGGGGGTAAACGAGCTCCACGGATAAAATACAATTCCAGCGCCAATTGTGCTCTAAATTAACTTGATTCAGTTTTACATGACCCATTGCTATAAAACGTCTTTTATGTTTTTTCCACTGATTTCACCTTTTTCTGACCTACTTTTTAAAACCAAAATTATATGAAAATAACGATTTTTAAATGACAAACAACCAAAATCCTGGATTTCGGTTAATTTTGACTGAGGCAGTTCAATTTTTGGACTTTAAATTATGTTCATCATTTTCACCGAGGTGTTTTACCAAATCACTGCCGGTTTTTCAACTTTTATCTCATATTAAAAAGATTGAAAAGTTTTTCAAGATAAAGTTCTCATAGTTTTCGAAAACAAAATTACACGTTGTCAGTAAATCTCGCTTCTTTAGCCCTTTAAAAGTTTTTTTCTGCATTAGGCATTACATAATAGCTCTACAGTAGTGCATTAAAACAGATTGATAGTAAATTGAATCTCCCTTGTTTCAGATTTTTTTTAAACTCTGCTAATGTCTGACACACGAACCCTCGAGGACCAATAACATCATTTAAAAACGATTTATTTAAGGTACTATTTCATAAGATATACACATTGTGTTCATTCGGCTAAATTTCTCTTGTTGCAAAATTCAGGCACGCTATCGCTTCGAGACCCAAGCAAGCTAAATCAATGTTGATTGCTTTCACAATGATTCTACATAAGCTCTACAGTATATAGATCGATACTATATTGAGTTTTTTTCCGTTAGCTTTCATTTTTTGCAAAGTTCTGGCACGCGATCGCTTCAGGACCTAATAAAATAAGTCAATATTGATTGATTTTACGTTGCCTTTACCTAAACTATCGATCGATAATATAATCAGTTAGCTTTTATTTTTTGCAAAGTTCTGGCACGCGATCGTGTCTCACTTTTCGCTATGGTAGCAAATGTTTTGGGTTTTTAACAATTTTTGTCGGTTTTTTTGCCAATTGCGCCTGCAAATGATGGCAAACATATGTTAACATATATTACAAACTTTTTTGTTCTGTGAAAACCTTTTCAAAAAGTACTATACCTTAGGGATTTAGATGAGTTGCGACCAAGTTACAAAAACCGGATGCGCGCGCAATAACCCGGGACAGAAAATCGATATTGACCCAAAAGTTTCAGATATGTATTTTTGGGTCAAATAAATGCTTTTGACAAAGTTTGGGCAAATTCCATTTTTCTATGTCGCGGGGGGGGGGTGTTTCGATACCGCTTAAACCTTACAGAATTCGCGTGTTAACGAAATATGTGCGCGGTGTTTACGTGTGCCTTTAATGATTCCTCTCGAAAAGACACAGAAAACTCTAGTCGTCTAACTTGTTTTTTTCTTCACACCCATACGAGTTTGCCGGTCGCGGCAATGCTAGTCCGGGCGCATACAGTACCAAGCAACCGAACACCAAAGGCAAACACAAGTCAAAAATAGGTCTCTGATTGTTTCTTTGGGCAAAAAACAACTAATAGTCGCGGAATCCTGTGTTTTGTGCACAAATACTTAAAATACACTATAAAAAAAATTTTCAATTGGACAGCGTGACAAAAAAATGCTTTGGTCCTTTCAAGGGCAGACGTTTTTTGACCAACAACCGTAACCCATTCACAATTTTTCAACTCTTGTAATTAAAGGGGCCGCCAGGAACCTTTTTTGACTGTATCTCATATTAAAGAGCATGAACAGTGTCTCAACTATGTGTAACGGTTTCGGGTTCTATTGCTTTGCTTTGGTTACATCTGATATGCCATTTTTGGCTGTTCCTGGCAACAGGTACCTGTGAATAGCCGGCATTTTAACGAACTACGTTCACTGTGTTTACGCGCATGACCATAGGTTTTATCGACTTTTTGGTCGTAACTTTCGAATTTGCAATGTTTCCGCCTGAAAAGACGCAGAAAAGTACCATTGCCTGGCATGGTAGTGCCGTGAGTTTCACACCCGTAAGAAATCGGGCGCCGCAGCGTGGATAAGGAAAATAGACGCTATAAATCAAAGTACACTATTGAAAATATTTTGTTTTTTCCCAATTGGACAGCATGACAAAAAAATGCTTTGGTCCCTTCTAGGGCAGACGTTCTTTGACAAACAACCGTAACCCACTCACAATTTTTTATCTCTGGTCAGGACCGTCATTAAAGGGACCGTCAGGGGCCTGACGAATTTTAACGAATAACGTGCACTGTGTTTACGAATTCCACAAATCATGGAAATATTGATTTCTGGTTCGCTCTTTTTGAATTTTCAAAATTCCCGCCTGAAAAGACGCAGAAAAGTTTGGTTGCCTGAGATGGTAGCGCCGCGAGTTACACACCCGTACGAAATCGGCGGCTGCAACTTAGTAAAATAGAAGCCGCAAAGAGGCCTCTGAGCGTTCCTTTTATCTTTTCAGATATCTGGGCTTCTCGCAACTGGACGTTTCAGCGACAAAACTCATCCCTTCCCTTTTGCCCAGCCACTCCTCCAAACCTTGTTGGACCCGTCAGGTGGTTGTATTTATAACCTAAAGTTACTCTATTCATAGGGTCTTGTTAGATAAACCTCCATTTTCTGATCTCGAAAAGCTGTATTCGTATTTAAATCCAGGAGGACACGGCCAACCTGAAAACTGCATGGCGCATCATAGGGTAAACATATAGAAAGAGGTGGTTAACATCAATTTTAGGTTGCTATAATCATACCTTATCGGGACAGAGAGGAACAACTGCGGCAGTTCCTTTATAATATCCACTCTTTTCTCACAAAGCAGCAGCTTGACTACACTATTGTAATTGTGGAGCAGATTGCAAACCAGACCTTTAATAGAGGAAAGGTGAAAATTTAAGCGTTTTATCATTGGTTTACTTGGAGAGTTTTTGACTTTTGAGGTGGAGATTTAGTTAGCTCCGGATTGTAATTTTACACCAATTTAAAATTATTTGGACTGCAAAAGGGGCGCGTTTACACGTCCGAGTCTTGCAATTGCCGCACGAAAACACGGCTAGAGTGAGCGAGAGAGTGTGGGAAATGGAGAGACGCAGAGTTGGCGGCAATTCAAATGACAATTTCCATAAAGTTTCAAGCGCTTCTAAATCGATTTATTTGATCTAAAATAGATTTTAAAAAAGGTAGTTTTCGGCATTTAGAGAATGTTATCTAGGCTTTTGACACAAAATCAACTTTCCACGGGGTAATTCCACTTTACAGGTCACGAAACATATTTTCAGAAACACGGGTTTTCTTCGTATTTGCTTCTAGCTAACGTTATAGGAAATATTTCGTGAAAGAAAGATTTCTTAAAAGCCTCGTTTGAATTCGGCGCGCATCCGCCAAACTGAAAAGTGAAAATTTAACTTTTTCCAAATCTCTATTATTTTTTAATAAAAAAAAACAAAATGTAATAAATTAGAAAAGTAAAGTAAATGTAGCCAGTAACACATAATTTATCAAAAAAGTTTCCGCTAACAGTATTTCCGTAAAGACATGCAATGAATTCTTTAAGGGTGATCCTGCTAAGTGTAGCAAAAACTGAAACTGAAGTCCGCTTTTTCCGTTCCCCAAAAACATTTATAAAAATTACATCTTTTTTAAATTCCGAGTTTTGTTCAACATTAAGGCAAAAAAATTAGGAAATAAAATAAAATGTTGCCATTTTATTTTATTTTCTAATTTATTTTTTTGCCAAAAAAAATTGCCTTTTCTTTTTTGCAAAGTTCTGGCACGCGATTGCTTCAGGATCCAAGATAGCCAGTTAATATTGATTGAATTTAAGTTGTTTTTATGCAAACTATCGATCGATACACCATTTAGTTCAATCGGTCAAAATTTGTTTTTGCAAAATTTTGGCTTGCGATCGTTTCGAGACCTAAACAGAAATTTAGACCTATGGCCTACTCTTGCCTAGTTTTCAAACATATTGAAATATTAAATTAATCGATTCAGTTGTTGTTGAGATATATGATCACACACATACACACACACACACACACACACACACACACACACACAACATCTCCGCTTTATTAGTATCGATGGCATAAAAGGACGCTCAAAGAACATATGTCCTTGAAAAGCACCAACGCGTTTTTTGTCCCGTAGTCCAAGTGAAAAACAAAATATGTTTAGTACAAAACATTTTAGTACATAGTGCATTTTTTGTATTTTGCACTTGTTGCACTTGTGCACAAAACACATTCCAAACATTCCAAAAAACAAAACACTTGTTCTCGAGAATAACTTTACAAGCTCTTATATGATTTTTTTTGAAAACTGTCAGGGACCTATTTTCGAATTATGTTTGCCTTTGGTTTTTATTACTGTATGCGACCGCCGAACTCCTACGGGTGGGAAATTCGCAGCGCTACCATGTCAGACAACTACAGTTTTCTGCGTCTTTTCAGGCGGGAACATTGAACATTCTAAAGTTATGACCAATTAACCGATGAAATTGAGTGGCGCGTAAACATAGGGCACGTAGTTTGTTAAACTTATTCAATGTTTAGCTTATGAATGTTGGCTACGCAGAAGCTATCAAAGTCTACCCATGGGAGTGTGTAATTTTCCATGATGTCGACCTTCTACCGGAAGACGACCGTAACCTCTACTCTTGCCCTACCCAGCCACGCCACATGAGCGTAGCCGTCGACAAATTCGACTACAAGTGAGATTTCACTTTTCCTTCCTTTATTTTACTTACTACCATCAGGCTACCGTATGATTCTATATTTGGTGGGATAAGTGCCTTAACTATTGAAATGGTGAAGAAATGAACGGGTTCTCCAACGACTACTGGGGTTGGGGTGGAGAGGACGACGATCTTTCGACAAGGTGAGTTAGGTTGAAAAAAATCAATTAATTTTTGGGGTTACAAAATTAATTTCAGGGTCAATCTTGCTGGTTTTCAAAAATATAGGTATCCGGAGATGATCGCTCGTTATAAAATGATAAAGCATTTGCATGAAAAGAGCAATCCTATCAATGAGTGGGTCAAGAAAGATTGAGAAAAGATAATTTTTTAGATGCCGCCTTAAAATAATGGAAAAAACGACATTGCGATGGCAGAATGACGGCATTAATACTCTGAGTTACAAGGTTGGCTAAAATCGTTATGCATTATGCAAATTAACCGAATATAACAAAACGGTTAGCTGAAAATTACCTAAGTCAAGTCTTTGAAGGGGACCGCGTGAATTTTTTTTCTGGTTTTGTGATAAAAGCTTAGATCTCAATTCCAGGATTCCAAAAAAAACCTCTTTTACCCATTTTAGAGCAAAAGGAACCGATTTAGGAGCACTTGAAAGTTTTGGGGAAATAGTCATTTGAATTGCCGCCAACTCTGCGTCTCTCCATTTACCACACTCTCTCGCTCACTCTAGCCGTGTTTCCGTGCGGCAAACGCGTAAATCGGCTGTGTAAACGCGCCCCTTTTTCAGCACAAATCGTATAAAAGGGGTATGTTTCAGAATCGTGGCAACGATATCTATTCAATAAAATAATTGTTTAGAGACTTTGAAAAATCAATTTTACGAGTCCTCCTCCCCCCAAACCCACAAGGCAAAGAGGAGAGAAAAATATGAGTTTGACATTGTACTGTGCACTTAAAAGTTTGAAATAAAAGGGGCCTTTTCCTTAAGGATTTCACTTTTCAGATCGTCAAGGTGGAGCAGAAGCCGCTGTACATGCACGTTTTGGTTGATCTGCTCGAGGAGTTTTCCCGTGATATCTTGAAAAAAGAAGTTTCTTGTTAAAAAAATCAGTTGCGGGGCATAGAGAACAAGATAGAAAGAAAAACAGAAAATAGAGAGAAAGAAAGAGGGAGAGAGAGAGAGAGAGAGAGAGAGAGAGAGAGAGAAAACTAGAAAGACATTGACAAAGAACTTTTCCAAAAATCTTGTTTTGTTTAAAAAAAATATGCTAAAGTAACACAATCAGAATTTATCTCTCTTTCTTTACAATTGATCACACAAAGCCTTATAAGTCCCCCTCTGAAGCTCCAATCCTTCCAGTGAAACATGCTGGCCATTGGTGATCGAAGTGACAGACAATCAAACAAGGTGCATTTTGGACATTGTGCCACCAGTTGAGCCATAGCCTGTCTTCCTTTTTCGATAGATTCCACTTCGACAAACATCGATTCCTAAATTCGCTTTATATGTATATGCAGAAAGGTTTTACATAATCCGGGAGAGAGCCTTTACTGAGAGCGGCGTTCAGTTTGCTAGTAAAGCGTTTATTGAAGGCAGGTGCGACATTGAGAAGAAAGATGCGCTTGGAGACAACAGTCTCCAATCTTCGCAAACGACGCAGGGCTTCGTTGAAAACGTTGCTTTATCCCTGCAATGGTCGTAAATTAAGGGAGCGGCATTAGCCGCCCAGCTATTTCCAGCAATCATAATGGAAATAGCAGCCGAGGGGTTCGTATTCTGAACAAGTAAATACTTTTGTTTCAAGGGTTTGGTTACCTCAAACTGGCAAAGGCCAAACCAGACTTTCATTTCTGGAGCATAGATACAATGTTCTATTCGCAGCTGCTTTTGATCATGATCACTTAGATGCTTGTTATAGCTGATGTTAAGACGATATTTTGTTAGGACAGTAATACATACCTTGCTTCACTGTTCCACTCGCGGGTTAGAGAGAGAGAGAGAGAGAAAGAGATAAATAGAGAGAGAGAGATAGAGAAAAAGAGAGAGAGAGAGAGAGAGAGAGAGAGAGAGAGAGACCTCAGAAGCTCACAAAGCCTAAGGTACCTCAGAAACCAATTTTGAGCCAAATCGAAGAGCAACCCATTGTAAGGCATGCTCGAGAATTGGGTCGAAGCTGTTTTAAAAAAAACTATACAAATAGTACTAAACCAAAATCGCGCAGACATCACGATCCACATCTAATCTGACATAGACATCTCCAGTCTCATAATTAACTAAACCGCTGTTTTCTCCGCGTGAAGATGGAAGATTGCAGTTTGATTTCAACCGTCTTTGTCGTTCACTTTCACTAGAGACAGTTTTTTGTTTCATTTTTTTTTCTTTAATTAGTTCGCAAATGTCATCCATCATAAATCATATCTTCCACTAAATCTATTGTCTTCATTATTTAAAATTTGTACCCTAGATAAAAATAGGTCATAGGTCAAAATTCACATTTGGGTCTCGACGCGATAGCGTGCCAGAACTTTGCAAAAAATGAATGCCAGCCAATATGGTATCAATCGATAGTTTATGTATTAGTTAACTAAAATTAATCAAAATCTATTGATTTTATTCGGTCTCGAAGGAACCGCGTGCCAAAATTGGTTTTTTTGAAATAAATGAATTTGTAAACATTTTAAATTCTCCACGTTTTAACCACGGACAATTCAGAATGATCATTGCAAACCGGCGTTGGCGGCGGCGCGTTGCATCGTTTATCACTCGCCCCCGCAGCGCCGGATACGAGTGCTCTAATAGGCGAGGGGTGTGCACTGAGAGCTGCTGCCCACGAGGTCGGGGGTTCGAATCCCGACAACGTGAAATTCTTTTTGCTAATGATATTTTAACTAAATAACACGATACAAATCTTTTGCTAGTTGAATCTGGCCATTTTCATTTATTTTGAACCAAATGCACTGCCTTTGATAGCCCAACATGAAGCTAGAGCCGTCTTTCATACACCCGCTTTCTAATCGTTGCTGCTTCATATCAGCGTCAATGTTATGTATAATGGCCTAACGTACACATAATTCAACATCTAATAATCCATATTTCAATCAAACTACATGAAACGTCAAGTCTTTCAAGTGCAGCAATGTCGGTAGTTACACGTACATACGACAGATCTACTCCAAAAACGCACATTGCTGAGCCATTTCAGTTCAAATATAATTATGAACGATTGAATACTGTATTAAGAAAGCATTTTGGGTACTGTCGAAGCAAAATTGTTCCAGAAAACGCCCTAAATGCACGAACCGCGGGGGATCGAAAAAAGAAAGAACCGCGGGGGATCGAACCCTCAAGGCGATTTCCGGCAGAACCAACTGCCACTAGGCCAAACCCTGTCTGTATTCTAACGAGGCTATGACTATAGTTGCCTTTCTCAACCCCAAATCCTCGTTGTCTGAACTCTTTCCTCTGAAATACAGTAATCCAGGGGTACGGTAACCCCGGTAAATGGGCCGAGAGGAGCCAGGGCTGGAGGAGGAAGACGGCCGGCTTCTGCTTCGACGGGGGAACGGAGGCTGGACGAAGACAGATGGAAACGGAGGCTATATGCAGATGGCTGGAATGGAGAGGCTTCCGTCTCAAAGGGCGTTGAAAAGCGGCCTAAGGTCTCTTAAAAGCAGTCTGCGGATGTTAAAAGCGGCCTAAAATAATTAAAACCAAAGCATGGGGCGGCCTCAGGTCGTCCAAACGCGGCCTACGATTGATCAAAGCGACCGATGCGGGCGCAGAATGCCAAAAAGAGCCAAAATCGTCAAAACCGCCTGAAATCGTTAAAAATAATGAAACTTGGAGCGGCCTGAGGTCGTCCAAACGCGGCCTATGAGTGATTGGCCGAGAGTCGTTAAAAGCAAATCCAGGTCTTTTAAAGCTGCCTGAACTAGGTGAAAGCGTTTGGAGCGGTCTAAGGCCGTCAGAAGCGACTGAAGCGGCCTGAGGTTATCCTAAAGCGGCTAGAAGAAGAGGGAGCGTCGGCTGGCTGGAAATCCGAGGAAGCGGCTACATCCAACGGAGAGAGGAATCCAGACGGCAGGCTAGGAGGCTCCTATTCCGGGGGAGGGCGTCTCCACGGAGAAGAAGGCTGATCCTTGGGCGAAGACTCCAAAGGACACAACACATCCAGGGGAAAGCGGAGGAATTCAGACGGGCGAAGGACGAGCGAGTGGATTTCACCTGAAAATGATTTTTGAAGAAAACAAAAAACAAAATTATTTTGACTTTTTCAACGGACTAAACAAATTCCAAGTTGGATTCTCTATTTCAAAGGCTTTCCCTGATTCAGGGGCCCACTGCCACGGGACCCCTGCAATCGGGCCGGTCCGGACACCCAAATCGGACTGTTATGCACACACTCCGATTGGTAACCAGAAGAAGAAGGAAACTAATCCGGAAAGCCTTTGAAATAGAAATCGTTTAAAATTAAAATTAAAACGAGGCTTGGTGGTCGAAACCAAGCCTCTACTTCCTGTTCTACGGGAAGTGGTTGGGACGGGCTCCTTCGATTCCTCAGGGCGCAGGGCATGGCTCCTCCTCTTCTTCCTCTGCAGATCCGGCTCTTCTTTCTCCTCTCCTCCTTCTGCCGACGGAAACCCTCGAAGAATATGGAGAAGTTGATTAATTCACAAACTAACCGTCAAAAAATGAAGAATCCGGGAAATGGCCAGTGGCGAGGCGTAGATGATACCTAAAATGATGAATTAAAGGGGAGAAGAAGTGAGAAAGAGCAAAAAGTGAGAAGAAACGACGGGGAAAACAAAAAGGGGAACAAACGCGACTGGCAGCCAGGTTTATTGGGGTCATAGGCTATAATTGGGATCAAATTGACATGGATCTTTTAAAAAAAGCTGTTTCTAAAACAAAATCGCGTGTTTTTGAGGAGATTGGGTATTTCGAGGTACTTTTACAGCACTGGCATATGCATACAAGGTAATTGAAGGAATTAGTCCTTTAAAATAGGAAGAAGGAGGCCGTATTGTGGTGGGACAGTCCTTTAAGCGATTACTCGCCTAGAACGCAATTAGCCAAGCAGGAAATTGGAATGTGGCGTTTCTAAACCTCAAAATCGATCGATTGGACTGGCTATTGTCGTAAATAAACCAATTCTAGCGTAACTACCATTCTATAGGCCATTCCAGCTGGATAATCTCGTAAATAAAAACCACAGTACGGGTGCTGAACCAAAGCTTGGAATTTTGACATACAAACATAAACACTGGAATATTTAAGATGTAGATAGTTTTGTTAATAAATTGAGCATGTAAAAATTCATATTATAAAAATGTGAGTTACAGAAGTCAAAAATCATGGCAGACACTTGGAAACAGAATACCTGGACACGGGGGCTCAAAAATAAGGTATTTTCTAGAAAAAAGCATTAAATGCAGTTCTTTTGCCAGGAAATGAATATAAAATGATACAAGAGCAAAGAAATATAGAAATCTAAAAATTAAATTTTAGGCCAGAAAGTACCTTTTTGGCTCGTACTAGTCAGAATTTGACGGTTCAGCCTCGGTTTTTCATTAATTCAGTAAAGTTTGATTTTCTAATGCGATTAAAAACAAAAAGCAAGCAGGAAATCGGAAAAGAAAGTTTAAAAATTAAAAATTTAGAAATTTAAATTTCCGAAAAATATAAATTAAAGGACTGCGCGTGCGATGGAGCGCGTTTGTTCCAGCCTGGAGACACTTGCTTGGAGACAGCTGCGCCTTCCCGTTCTATCCTGTTTCTCTATTTTTCTATTCTCTTTACATTTTTTGTATTTTTATTTTTAAATATAATTTTATTAATTAAATATAATGTAAAATAATCTTGGCTGAGGCCTTTTAACAAAAAATGGGGCTAAATAAGACTTTTTCAGTGGCTTTAATACCTAATAATAAGCCCTTGCCTTACCAAAATAGGCCTTTAATTAGTTTCTTTTTTTATATTATTGATTTATTTAACTTTATAACGCTTATTTATAATTATAGCCAGCCTTGTCGTTTTCTTGTCGATTTGACAGGGCGATTTGGTCAGAAACATCCGTTTCAAACTGGGATCTACCTTTTGATGGGCTTTAGTTTAATGAACTTGAAGCTCGCTGCGAAGGAAAAAAGAATAAAATCGAAAGATAGAAAAGTGGAAAATTACCACAATTTCGGAGTAAAGTACATTCGGTCAAAACGATAAAACTTTATTTCACGACAAGCCTACAATTTCCAAAGTCTAAAGTTAAAACAATAATTCGAATAAACGTCACCCAATCATGAACCATAAAACCCGGGCAAATTATCCATTATAGAAAAAGGAGGCCTGGGAGAGCAGAGTAAAACGGAAAGCAGCATATCGATGGAAATGAAGGGATTCGGGAAGTATGGGACTACTGGGGTTCAAAACAAGGTAGGTTTTTGTTTCTCATGTGGCGACTGAGAATTGGGGGCGAGAAGAGGACTTTGTAGCGCCGGGGGCACTGGAAGCTCACGCCTTGGTGCTTCCTCATGAAGTGGTGGCGGAGGCGTTCCTTCTTATCGGAACCGAATAGGCACCCATCCCAGGAGCAGTGGAATTCGTAGTCCATCCGATGCGTCCTCGCGTGCTCCTCCAGATGGCACTTCTTGTCGAAAGTCCTGTTGCACTGCTCGCACTCATGCTTCTTTCGCCGACGCGGAAGAGCCTGAAAATATAACTATATGATGGAATTCTCTGGAAGGATGAGAGTGTTTATGGGTTCTTTCTTCCTTATAACTATTGAGCGGAGTTGGACCGGTTTTTGGCAACCAAAGGCTGCTTTTTTTCGATTAAAGGTAGATTTTTGGCAACCAAAGGCCGCTGCCGCTTTTTTTCAATTAAACATCGAATGAACCGCTTTTTGGCATCATACGGCTGCCTGGCCCGTTTCTTAGCAATCAAAGCCGCTTTTTGGCAACCATAGGCCGACTCACCTGCTATTAAAACCGTGTTTTGCTAAAAGCTAAGTAAAAGCGGCCTTTGGTTGCTAAAAAGCGGATCTCGTTTGAGACCGATCTGGCGCGAACTTCCACTTAACAATTTGAATTCATTATTTTGGTTCGGAATTCCATAAAAAACTACCTTTTTTGGGCTCGATGTTGCAAGAGGAAAGGAGAACGAGATGGTCGAATTAAGGAAACCGCCCTGAAATCCATAAAACGTGTAATAAAACCGACATCGATTTCGAAACTGTTTTAAAAAAAATTGAAATTGAATTTTGATATCAAAATAGATTTTTGGTAGCATTGCTCCAAAATCAAATTCCGCTTCGGGCGGAAATTTAAATAAAAATTCAATATTTCGAATAAAATAAGCCGGTTGCCAAAAAAGCAGCTTTCAGTTTTTTTTAAGACGGCCAAGCGGCCTTTGGTTGCCAAAAAGCGGCTTTAAATGCAAAAAATCGGGTCAGGCGGCCTTTGGTTTTCAAAAAAAAGTTTAAAAAATTAAACATTCCAGCCAATATGCAAATGCTAATATCCGGAATTTTAACGAACGACGTGCACGGTTTTTTCGCGTCGGTCCCATCAATTGATTTATCGACAATTTGGTCGTCATTCTCGAATTTTCAAAGTTCCAGCCTGAAAAGACGCAGAAAACTCTGGTTGTCTGACATGGTAGCCGCGAGTTTCACACCCGTAAGAGATCGGCGGCTGCGGAAAGAGTAGGTCAAATACACGCCGAGGACTCCGACGGCTCCTCTGAACCGGAGACTCACCGAATCCTCGGCTGCATCACGAGATGCATCCTCAGAGCCTCTATCCTGGATTAGCGGTCCACAAAAAGTACAGTGGTCCACAATTTATAGAATAAATTAGGCCAATAATCGATCGGTATTTGGAAATAAGGCCAAAAAGGGATCAATAATTATAAAATAGGCCAAAATACGATCCATGAATAAAGATTAGGCCGAAAATTGATCGATAATTGGAAATTGGGCCAATAAGCGATCGATAATTGGAAATTAGGTCGAAAATCGATCTATAATTGTAAATTATGCTATTAATCGATCGATAATTGGAAATTAGGCCAATAAGCGATCGATAATTGGAAAATAGGTTGAAAATCGATCGATAATTGGAAATTAGGCCGACAATCGATCGATAATTATAAATTAGGCCGAAAATCGATCAATAATTGGACATTATTTTACTTCTCAATTTTTTAAGACGGCCAAGCGGCCTTTGGTTGCAACAAAGCGGCTTTAAACGCGTATTTTAACGAACGACGTGCACGGTGTTTACGCGTCAATCAATCGATTTATCGATAATTTGGTTGTCATTCTCGAATTTTCAAAGTTCCCGCCTGAAAAGACGCAGAAAACTCTGGTTGCCAAAAAGCAGCTTTCAGTTTTTTTAAGACGGCAAAGCGGCCTTTGGTTGCCAAAAAGCGGCTTCAATTGCAACAACAAACATATTACAGTCTGGTATTGCCATTTTTTGCCATTCGCCAATATGCAAAAGTTGATATCCGGCATTTAAACAAACGACGTGCACGGTGTTTACGCGTCGGTTCCATCAATCGATTTATCGACAATTTGGTCATCATTCTCGAATTTTCAAAGTTACCGCCTGAAAAGACGCAGAAAACTCTGGTTGTCCGGCCGTACGAGATCGGCGGCTGCGGAAAGAGTAGGTCAAATACACGCCGAGAGCTCCGACGGTTTCTCTGAACCGGAGACTCACCGACTCGTCGGCTGCATCACCAGACGCGCGCACGACCTCGTCCTGGTCGTATTGTTCGGCTGGCTCCTCAGCACCGGAGTCTTCCTACTCGTCGCCACCGCTGAAGTCCATTCTACCGCCGGCCGCGGGGCTCGTCTCCTTGGCACCGCCATTCTTAAAAAAATAGGATTTATGGGTCTAAAATTAACAACTAACTGAGTAAACTTTCAAAGGACTCTTTTTTTAAAGAAAAGTTACTGCAAAAATGGGTCGCTTTAGCTAAAAATGGGTCGGAAATCAATCGATAACTGGAAAATATCAGCGAAAATAACAGGGAGCTCCTTTTTAGCCAATTCGGACATTCAATAAACGCGAATTAGAATAAAAATGCAGTTGCGCCTTGAAAACGCGGGACATACGGTAAAAGCGGCCTTTGATTGCCAAAAGCGGCCCAGCGACAACTTTCCAAATTACTTGGTTTTAAAATTTAGAAAATCAAAATCTCACCAAGGGCCTGTAGGGCGACAGACTGCCGATCGTTACGTCAAAAATGTCGTCTTCGCAAACGGAGCCGTTGAATAGAGAATCTGTTTCCATGAACTCTCGCATGCTCATTGGCTCCCTGGTGGTTGTAGGGGTAAACTGAAACAAGGACTCCATTAAAAATTAAAATGACCAAATTAGCCCGCAAAAATTCAGGAAACGGGTGGAAAGTGAAGTGGAGATCGGCGCAGTGTAAATTTGGAAAATATATAAGAGTTTCTTGTTTACAAGCGTCGTTTTTTGGAGAAATCTGCATATGAAATGCCATTTTTACCCATTCCAGGCAATATGCAACCGGCATTTTATTTGCGAATTTCACACACGTATGGGATCGGCGGCCGCGGTAGGGGTAGTTCAGCTGCCGCAATTAGAATTATAGGCAAATACAATAAGGGTCCTGGCGGTTCCTCTAAACTGGATACTCACTCTGTGCTGAACAGTGTCAGCCGGATCCTCGGATTCGGCGTCGGTGAACCCGTTGTGGGAGAATATGGACCCCGATCGGATCCTCTTCAGCGTCTGCGGGTGCTTCTCAGATTCTGCGACGGAAGTAGACTGAAAAAGAAAAGGTTGGAAAAGCCGAAAATCACCGAAATCTATCGATATTCCACAAAAATTATAGTGGTACATAATTTATAGAATAATTTGGGCCAATAATCGATCGATATTACTAAATTAAGCCAATAATCGATCGATAATTATAAATTAGGCCGAAAATCGATCGATAATTGGAAAATAGGCCATTATTCGATCGATACTTGTAAATTAGGCCAATAAACGATCGATAATTGTGAATTGGGCCAATAATCGATCGATAATTATACATTAGGCCGAAAAGCGATCGATAATTATAAATTAGGCCAAAATGGGATCGATAATTGGAAATAAGGCCAATATTCGATCGATACTTGTAAATTAGGCCTAAAAGTATATTTTTTAGAAAATATTAATTTTTAGGCATTAACCTGCTAAAAAATTGAAAAGGGTTCTAACGTCAAAAGCCAGAAAAATCCACCCACCTGAAGGGATGTCGGTCCTAACGACGGGCACTTCGATGAAGGTAGTCTCTCCTCGGCAGGGGAAACGTCTTCCTAAATTAAAAATTGATTTAATATAAGAAAACAAGATAAAAATAGATAAAATGAAAGGGAAAAAACTCACGAAATCATCGGATCCTTGGAGAAAACAGCCACCGCGCTGGAAACAAGTAGAGTGGCCAATTACCCGTATCCTGCAATGAACTCCATTAATTTATCGATTTTGAGCACAATTATCGATTTTTATCAAAGGAGATTGTAAAATACAAGGGACATGGCGGATTTCACTGAGAATAAGTAATTAATTCGATTTAAATTAGATTCAAACTTCTTTACAACAAAAACAATGGTTTAAATGACGAGAACCGAGCTATTTAGAATTTTGGGACCGTCGGGCGATCGCAAAGCGCGGGAAAATCCGTCATTTCGACTTTTTCTAAGGAAAATAAGGCTAATTAGCTGATTCCACGGTTGATTCCACAATGAAAACTTGATTTTTAATGGCTGATTCCACGATAGAATCGATTGATTTCGGTAGAATTTCAGCTATAAAGCGAGAATGCGCCTGACATCTAAATTTTGCGAAAACGAGCCAGTCGGTTGGCTGATCCATCAAATCGGCTTCCAAGCTTCTATTTCTTATTTTTGTCAATTAATTTGATTTTCGAACCTTCGACCAAGGTTCAACAGCCTGATCGTCTAATTTTGATTATCATCAAAAATTGAAAACTTCATTTTTAATGAAAAACAGCGTCTTGAACGAGAATAAAGCGACTAACAAATGGCAATTAGTGATAATTACTATTGTAAAATGATTTTATTTGTATTTAAAAGAGAAAATTGAGGGAAAACAGGGAAAATTAAGTGATGAAACGGCGATGAAGAAATTGGCTTCAGACTCACTTTAGTCCACGAGATTTTCCATATTTTCAGTATATTCAGACCCTGCTATTTATTTTTGATTGGTTTTATGTCCAAAAAGTTTACAAAAATACAATATTAATTGCAAAATATTTTTAGCAGAAATTCGAAATTCCGGGGGCGCAGTTTGGCAATGCTATATTTAAATTTCGTGGTAGGACCAGGCCGACTAGAATTTTTGAATTTTAAAATTTTTGATCTATATTTAGTTTACAATTATCCAAAATTACTCCTCTACGGGCTTCACTGCTGCCAAATCCACAAAGAATAGAGAGAGAGCAAGAGAGAGACACAGACAGACAGACATATATATATATATATATATATATATATATATATATATATATATATATATATATATATATATATATATATATATATATATATATATATATATATATATATATATATATATATATATATATATATATATATATATATATATATATATATATATATATATATATATATATATATATATATATATATATATTTATATATATATATATATATATATATATATATATATATATATAGAGAGAGAGAGAGAGAGAGAGAGAGAGAGAGAGAAAGAGGCAAAGAAAGAGACAGAGACAAGGACAATGAAAGAGGCAAAGGCAGAAACATAGAGAGAGAGAGAGAGAGAGAAAGAGGCAAAGAAAGAGACAGAGACAGGGACAATGAAAGAGGCAAAGGCAGAAACATAGAGAGAGAGAGAGAGAGAGAGAGAGAGAGAGAGAGAGAGAGAGAGAGAAGAGAATGAGCAAGTAAAGGCCCGTGAAAAACACTTGAAACCCCTTTAAAACTTAACTACCAAGATGCTTAATTAGCGTGGGAAGGAAGTAAACAATGTAGTGCATGGGACTGTGACTAAGTCCGAAGGCGGCTAAACAAAAGTTTTACATTAAGCAATGCGGAAACTGGATTTCCTTTGTTATCTTCGGGACAAAAGAAAAGGAAAATTTTGCACCTACGTATTTCCTTTTTGTTTTTAGTTTTTTTAAACCAATTTGTACCTTCTTTCTTCACTCATTTCTTTTTTTAAGTAAGCGCCAGGGGTGGCAAAATCACGGGCCCTCTTTTCAGACGAACATCGAGGGCCCCGGTACAAAATTTTTCATTGCTTTATAAATGACTATTGTATAATACTAATGTGTTAAATTGTTTTTCTTTTTAAATTTAATTATCATTAAAATGTTTCAAAAGGTTTGAAGTGCAAACAAAAAAGGGAAACAGAGATTTTAAAGCCCTTTTTCAAATAAAAATGTTAGTCCCCTTGGCGGCCCCTTTCACTTAACAATGAGCCGATGAGATAAATGTAGTATTTTGTCTTAGCTTACACTCTATCCACCCATTAGTCACGACGGCTAATTAAATGTAAGGGCTTTATATATGTCTGACCTATTATAGCGCGCTACGAATCCATCTTTGTATCCTTCAGTGAAAGTATACCGTCCAAAAACAATCATTTGTCATTGTGGTGAGATGTTTTGAGAGCCGTTTTTAAGTTTTTTTTTTTTAAATTTTGGTGCCTCTAAAATGGATCCGGTGGCCCTACATTCCAATTTCCCAGTTTTTTCAAGGTCAGTTTTTAACTGTTGTCTTTTTTTAAATTTTCATTCCAATTTTCCATCTTTCTCACATTGTTTTCATCTTTATCACACAATAAGAAGAATTTATTTATTTTGATAAATAAACGAGTTTTCATATTGACATGCCTAAACGCAGGACTAGTTGACTTTTTGGCACACCCGCATATTATACCAAGATTGGCGATTTTGAGCCTCAATAAAGAGACTAAAATAAAACAGAAACTAAAATTTTAGCCTTTTTTGACAAATACAACTTTTATTGTTATGATGAATGTTGCCAAGTTAGGTATGTTACTTCAAAATAGCCCAAATTGAAATTCAAATGGCATAAGTTGAACGATTTAGGA
Source organism: Oscheius sp. G VE-2021 (assembly GCA_022343465.1). NCBI lineage: Eukaryota > Metazoa > Nematoda > Chromadorea > Rhabditida > Rhabditidae > Oscheius > Oscheius sp. G VE-2021. Next base: position 327,596 of record JAJQXH010000079.1, on the reverse strand, counting down.
TTAACTACTTGGTTTAAATACGCATTTAGGTTATAAAATTATAGTGATACTGAAACCTGAAAGGTATTGCGAAAGAAAAAGCACGGGTTTTCAAATTGAAGACCGAATTGGCATTTGCAAAAGCAAAGTTCAACTTATTGTTGGTTTCTTTTTTGCGCCAAAAGATGACAAAAATCGGTTTAGTATAAATAGAATAGTGATAGATATTTAACTGTATGCATATTTCAATAAACCAAGGCCATCAGACTTTTTTTTCAAAATCTAGGCATACCCCATGCTAATCAACGCTTTTGTGAAAAAGCGTTGCTTGGAGGGGTGTTGGAAAAATTATCTTAAATGAAATGAGTGAATCAGCATATGGGTAAATCTCTTTTTTTTTTCGAAAAGGAGGTTAATGGTCCCTTTAAAATATGAAGAAAAAAAACACTGACATAACTTTGATGGTCAAAAAAGGTTACGCATTTAATATGCGTAATCACAGTACGTGCAAAACGTACGGCCGTTGGAACAAAAACGTATTAACAAGTATCTTATTTCGTGGGTTTTTCAGTTACATATTGCCTAAAGACGACAAATATTCTTTCATCAATGCCTCGTATCCCTTCTTCTCATAAACGGCTGAGATGCACTATTCGAAACCGGATGAACCGCGGAAGTTGTTGAATTCTCGATTCTCGATAGGACGAATTCAAAGTCTTCCACGTCCTTTTCTTTTAGAATAAGGCAACAGAACTAAATTTTCTATTCATTTTGTTTATGTTATTGCCAACCTGTTTGAAATGAAGTTTAAACTTCTCTCGGATGCGCTTTTGAAGGGTTACTGTGAAGATTCTGAATTTTCGAACGTGAATGGATTTAAATATTTCCTACCCAATGAGCAGAATGGCGCAGAGTTTGGGGAATTGGTCGAAGAAAAAGACTCGCCACATGTTTTCAGAGAGGAAGGTGTGACCGGCAAAGTGGTAGAGAGCAGTGGAGATTAGGTAGACGAGGCCGGTTAGAACTGTCTAAAATGTAGAATTATTAAACTATTTTTCTAATCTTGTGAAATTTTGAGGTCCAGCTGCTCTGAATCTGCGAGTTTAACCGAATTTTTTTATCTGCGTCTCTGCCCTCTACCAAATCCTCTTAATCTGCGTCTCTAACCACTGTGGATTTCATGTACTCTGCGTCTCTAACCTTTACATACTTCCAGAATCTGCGTGTCTGACCTCTTCACCCCCCCCCCCCTGAATATGCTTCCCTGAATTCTTCAGAATTCTCTAAATCTTCGTTTCTGACCTCTCAATGCTTTCCTGACTCTGCGTCTCTGACCTCTCCAGATTTCTCTAAATCTGCATCTCTGACTCTCTGGCCGTTGAAGAGTTCTCTGACTCTGCTTCTCTAATCTCTGTGAAATTGTAATTCTCTGCGTCTCTGACCCCTGCATAAATGTAAAAATCTGCGTCTCTAGTCTGTTCAAAATTCTATGATTCTGCGCCTCTACCCTCTCCAAAATCCCCTGATTCTGCATCTCAGACGTTTCCAGAGATCTCCGGTTCTGCGTCTCTGACCTTTGCCGAATTTTCTCCATCTGTTTCTATGCTCTCTGTCATCTTACGCCATTCCTGATGACATGGTATCGCCTTTCGAAAGATTAGCCTTTCAAAAAATTTTAAACTTACGTAGGTTGAGCTTATCCTCGTCCTTAATGTTTGCTTTAATCTATGTTGTCAAATTTGAGCCAAACATCACATTTTGTTTGGGTAGCCCATTGTGACATCACAACAATCGAACAAAATTTAGCCCCGCCCCTTTTTCGGTAAATATAAGAACGCTACTTAAAAGAGATAAAATTCTAGATCTCATTCCCACGATTCCGAAAAATACCTATTTTACCCATTTTGGATCAAGATGCACCGATTTAGAAGCGCTTGAAATTTTGGGAAATTGACGTTTGAATTGGCGCCAACTCTGCGTCTCTCCATTTCCCACACTCTCACGCCCACTCTAGCCGTGTTTACGTGCGGCAATTGCAAGACTCGGCCGAGAAAATGCGTCCCTTTTGCAGACGAAATCATATAAAATGGGTATGTTTCAGAATTGTGGAAACGATATCCATTCAATAAAACTTGTAAAAACTTTTAAAAACTCAATTTTACAAGGTACCTGAAGTATCCCTTTGTCATATTTGCCAGGCATGGTGTGCTTTCAAGTGTGAAATTCGACCCCTTCCTGAAACCTATTCCAAACGCCAAAAAACACCTTTGTTTGTTCTTTGCAACCCTTGTCTCAAACGGCTGGCCTTCTTTTGAACGCCTACGTGTCGGAAATGCCAGGGTGCATTTTTCCAGACCAACGCCCACAGCCTAATGGCACCTAATCCCTTGAAGTGATCCGCCTATACCCACTCGTTTACCTCCTGAGGCGTTGGAGGGCCCTTAGAAGGCATTTTTTATCCTCACCCTGAGAACGTCCTTCCTTTGCTTGAATCCTTCTCGTCGAGCCAATGTCCATGCCAGATTGACTGCGTGCCTTTGTCATTTTGTCTTTAAAACACCAATTTTTAAAGGTCAAGTTTAGTGTAAAAGCCTGAATTTGTAATGTCTGGTGAGTTAGGGCAAGAATGAACAAAGAGGCAAAACACAAAACACGAAGCCAACCACTTTACATTTTAAAATCACTTACAAAGAATCCTTAAGAGGTTGTTAATTCTGGCCGCCTGTCGCCGCTTTCGTATGGGTTTGAGTTGCTCAAGAGTAAACGGATTTTATACGGCCCAATTCAATGACTGTTCTTTTGAATTCTGTCTTGTAAGTAATTTCAAACATTTCAAAACTACATATCTTATGTAACGTGTTTTATTTATATATCATTTAAAAAAATGTACCATTAAAACAAATAAAAAAAATCAATGTTTTGTTCTAGCCGAACTTGTTTAGAAATAGTTTTTTTTAACAATTTAATTTTCCTTTTTATTTTCGCAGAATTACTTGGCTTTTAGCAAATTCAACATGGTCAGGTCACTGAAGTAGTGCATAATAAAAAATAAAATAAACAGAAAGTAAAAATATTTTTAAAAATCTACAAATTTTTCATGTTTTTCTCAGCATCGGTTTTTTTAAAGATTGTATGTAAAAATCCATAAATGCCTTTATTTAAATATTTATAAATAGCATCTATTTTGCAATTTTAAATTTTCATCTAAAAGTTATTTTAAACTAACAACAAAAAATATCAACAAGCTCTAAATGACGTGTTTTTGCACTTTTTTTCGCAACCAAGATTTTGCAAACTCCTGTCGAGTTTTGCAATGATTATCGTAATGATGTATGATGTCGTTGGCTTTAAAAATGGTGCAAACGATTATTTAAAAAACATTATATTTTTTAAATCAATTTTTTTCATGTTTTTCTCAGCATCAGTTTTTTAAAAGATTATATGTAAAAATACATATTAAAATATTAAAATATTAAAGAAATCTTCTTTTTTAAATGTGTTCACAATCAAAAAACTGCCCAAAGCATTATTTTCCTGTTACAATCTCTAGAAATCTAATGTTCGCTTAACGTGTTTTCCGGTGTTTCTGAAGATCCAAGTACACTTTTCAAAACACTCAAACAATCCGTGCAATTCAATTACAAAAAAATCCAAAACAACAACATCGCGTGGCTGGTATAATTTTCGGGCTAATTGCCATTTAGTTTCGGTGTTTGTGAAAAACAAACATTTTTCTGTCATGTTGATATGTAGTTTACTTTCTTTTATCTTAATAAAGAAAATTGAATTTATTTAAATGTTTTAATTAATCATTCCAACTCAGATACAAGTATGATTCCCATTTAGCTATTAAAAAAAATCTTGTATGCTTTAATTAAAATTTAAAAATTGTGATATTTTTAAATAAAAATGCATGTTTTTTGCCAAATTAAGTTCTTAAAACCAATTTTTCGATACTGTTTATTTAAATGTTAAAAATACGTTTTTGGGACTCGAACTTAGGACATTTTTTTTCTAAGTCACAATGGCCCGGTATCTGTTGAACTACGGATCCAAACACTAATTCGTATTTTTTCATACAAATAGATAGTTTTAAATCTAATTATAAGTTTTGTAAAATATTTTTTTTAATTCTCAAAAAAGTTGTTTAGAATTTTTTAAAAATTTGTTCGGTGGGGATATTTTTACACACCAGTTATCGCATAACTTTTTTTTGTTTTTTTTCTCACTAATAGAGGCATAATAACTAATTTCCTCAAATGCTACCTATTAACTCAATTATAATCCTCGCAAAATTAACGCCTCAAACAAATTGTGCGATTTAGCGCCTTTTTTCATATTTTTGGTTTCTCAAATTAAATCTTTTTTTTAAAGTTTGACAGTTAATCTAGAAAATAAATTACAGTGTCGGGTTTAATCATCCCATTTTGGAGAAATCTGCATCTCAAATGCCATTTTTGGCCATTCCAGGCGACATGCACCTGTTAAAACCGGCATTTTTACGAACTACCTGCACGATGTTTACGCGACCGTTGAATCCATAGATTTATCGACTTTTTGGTTGTCACTTTCGAATTCTCAATGTTCCCGCCTGAAAAAAACGCAGAGAACACTGTCTGTCTGACATGATAGCGCCGCGAGTTTCAAACCCGTACGAGATCGGCGGCAGGGGCAAGGTGTCCCACTCTCCTTACGAATTCCACAATCTCGGGAATCTTCCCTCCAAATGAAACATTCACGTGGGAAATGCGTATCTAGTGCGCATCCAGCAATGTAATCCATACATTCCCCCTTCCAACTAACGCATTCATCACCCCTAATCCGAATTTCCCGTCCACTACCAGGAAGTGCTAGCATCAGAAACCTCTCATCACTAATGACACCGGTTCTGTTTGTCATCCCCACCTGAATGAAGAAGGAGAGCTCCACCTCAATGGTCTTGTTCGTTTTGTTCTTCTGAAACTTGACTTGCCAAAATCACCGTTTCGCAATTACCAAAGCCATTCTTAGGAGTCCAATAGCGACCGAAAGATCAAACACGTTAGTGATAATGACAATCCCGGCTGAGAGAACCAGATCTATCTTTTCCAGAATGTCAGAGCAGGTTGAGAGACCGTATGAGAAGATGGTGTAGTGCTCTCGGAAGACGTAGATGCAGTCACCTAAATAAGCATAATTCTTATGTTAGATGTGTGGCTGAGCGTGAGAACGTGTCAGCGCTAGCGTGATAACGGATGTGTGCGTGTGTGTAATAACGAAGTTTTAAAAATTTGAATGCCAAAGAGAACATTTTCTATTTTCTTCAGAATGTCTCATATCCTTTTCCTCGTGTTCTTTCAATTGTTTTACTAATCTCCTTTAATCTCAACGTAAAATTCTTTTAATCCGTTTCAGAACTAGTAAAATGAAACTTCTGATCGTATTCATCGTGGCTGTTTCCATCGTCGTCACTATGGCCTATCCTTCCGGAAATATCTACTTTGACACGGAAGAGGCTGTCCACCCCAACGTCCGCATGTACTTGCAGAAGTGAGTTTAAAGCAGAGAGAGAGAGAGAGAGAAAGAGAGAAAGAGAAAGAGAAAGAGAGAAAGAGAGAGAGAGAGAGAACCAGACACATAGACAGAGACAGAGACCGAGACAGAGAGAGAGAGAGACAGAGAAAGAGACAGAGAGAGGCAGAGAGACAGAGAGGAAGAGAGAAAGAGATACAGAGAGGAAGAGAGAAAGAGAGAAAGAGAGAGAGAAGTTTTGTCATTTGAAAGCTCTGTTTCAGCATGAACAAGCGCAGTCTGACCCCGTGGATGGACAAGTTGCTTTTCAACCGAATTCGATACTGAACATAGTAATCGATATAATGAACAGTGTTGTTGGCTTGATTGACTTACTTTGTTTGCCTTCTGGAGAATTGCTTCATCTCGAAGGCTGAAAGCGGATGACACGCCTGCTGATTTCGTCTGGGTTTGAGTTCAGAGGTGAATTTTGTCGCAGCCTGTGGCCATTGAAGCGCGTAAACGGAAGACAAGCTAAGCGTCATTTATTCCCATGAATCCCCAAATTTTTACCCATTTCTGATTAAAATGAACCGATTCATGAGCGCTTGAAATTTAGGGAAAATTGTCATTTGAATTGCCGCCACTCGGCAATTGCAAGACTCGGCCGTGTAAACGCGCCCATTTTGCAGTTCAAATTATATAAAAGGGGTATGTTTCAAAATCATTGAAACTAAATCTAATCAATGAAACAATTTTGAATTGACGTTGAAAAATCAATTTTACGAGGGCCTTCTCCTTTAAGTGCGTTAAGGCCTTAACATTCAAAAAGAGACCTACCGACTTGAGTCCCCACAACCACTAGAAAAGGCAGCAAAGCAATCCATGATCCGGCAATTAGCTTGTAGCAGGTGCTTTTGGAAAAGTACTGAGAATACCTGAAGAAACACTAATTGGTCACGAGAATCGAAAAGTTCACCTTAGTGGAAAAACGATCGCGAAGAATCGATTGAAGCTCATCAGAAGGTGCGAAGCCAAGGAGACATAGTAGACGTACATGAAAAGACCACCCATGAAGGCGTGAATGAAGCCAGGAAACAGGGAGACATCTTCGCTTCTAAAGTTCTTATTTGTTGAAGTTTGGGAAACAGATTATACAAGGTATGGAAGAGTTGGTAGATGACGGCAGGGGTGCAGTAGAACATCATGATGAGAACGACGGAGGAGTTTGCCACGCAGGAGGAGACGAGGAAGTAGCAGAAGGTTTGTTGCATCTAAGAAATGTACATTTGGAAATCGTCAGAAGCCTGCTAAAGTGCTGTTGGGGATTTAGTTCATTTGGTTGATTATTCCGCGCGGTCGCCGACTTCGTATGGGTTTAGTTCGCGCAAGGCCTTTTCATTAGGCACGTGAAATGATTGTCATTATTCTTTTAGTTTTTGCACCTTCCCGACAAATGCAATGGACAGGATATCAGTAAACATAGTGCAGGTGAAGCGTAAAAACGGAAAAATGTTACATCTCAAAAACTGGGTAATTTAAAACATTAAAAAAGCATCCATTTTCGGAATGTTGTGAATTTAGGTCTGTGTTTACATGCCAACATCTGCGGCTGAAAAAGGCGGCCTGAGGATGCCATCGGCGGTTTAGAAAAGCGGACTAAGGATGCTATCTGCGGTCATTCGCGGTAAAAAAAAAAACAAGCGGCCTAAGGAGGCCATCTGCGGTCATATGCGGTTAAGACGCGGCCTGAGGATGCCAACTCCGGAACATTGCGGTAAAAAGCGGCCTGAGGATGCCAACTCCGGAACATTGCGGTAAAAAGCGGCCTGAGGATGCCAACTCCGGAACATTGCGGTAAAAAGCGGCCTGACGATGTCATTTGCGGTTATCTACGGTAAAAGCGGCCTGAGGATGTCGTCTCTAGATATTTGCGGTAAGAAGCGGCCTGAGGATGCCATTTGCGGTCATATACGGTTAAAAAGCGGCCTGATGATGTCATCTGCGGTCATCTACGGTTAAAACGCGGCCTGAGGATGTCATCTGCGGTCATCTACGGTTAAAACACGGCCTGAGGATGCCATCTGCGGTCCTCCGCGGTAAAAAAGCGGCCTGAGGATGTCATCTCCGGATATTTGCGGTATAAAGCGGCCTGAGGATGCCATCTGCTGTCATCTTCGGTTAAAACGCGGCCTGAGGATGTCATCGGCGATCATCTGCGGAAAAAAGCGGTCTGAGGATGCGATGAGGGACAGCGTAAAAATAATTTTCCTAATTTTTTTGATAAAAGCCTAGATCTCATTCCCAGGATTCCGAAAAAATACCTCTTTACCCATTTTTGATCAAAATGAACCAATTTAGGAGCGCTTGAAATTTTGGGGAAATTGCCATTTAAATTCACGCCAACTCTGCGTCTCCCCATTTGCCACACTCTCTCGCCCACTCTAGCCGTATTTCAGTGCGGCAATTGCAAGACTCGGCCGTGTAAACGCGCCCCTTTTGCAGTCCAAATCATATAAAAGGGGTGTGTTTCAGAATCGTGGAAACAATATCTATTTAATGAAACACAACTTGACGATGTCATCTGCGGTTAAAAAGCGGCCTGACGATGCGATCGGCGGTCAACTGCAGTTAAAAAAGCGGCCTGAGGATGCCATTTGCGGTGATCTACGGTAAAAGCGGCCTGAGGATGCCATATCTTATTCAACTAACCTGTTTATCAGCCAGAATGATCACCACGGGATACAGGGTAAAGAGTAGTGCTAGAACACCTCCCTAAAACCAATACTTTTAAAACTTTTGGGAAATGTAGCTTACAACTCCCATAAACAAACTGGCATAGAACAGGTCTGTTGGCTTCAGCTCTGGATGACGATTTGCATTCCAAATAGGACCCTAAATTGGGCAATCTTAAAGGGAAAGGACCTCGTAAAATGGATTTTTCAAAGTTTTTTGTTGCAATTATTTCATTGAACTGATACATTTTCCACGATTTTGAAAAATACCCCGTTTATATGATTTGGTATGCGAAAGGTTTTTTTAGACTGCTCAGTCTTGCAATTGCCGCACGAAAACACGGCTAGAGTGGGCGAGAGGGTGTGGAAAATAGAGAGACGCAGAGTTGGCGCCAAATTCAAATTTCAATTTCCCCAAAATTTCAAGCGCTCCTAAATCGGTTCAGTTTGATCCCAAATGGGTAAAAGAGGTATTTCTCGGAATCCTGGGAATGAGATCTAGGTTTTTATTTAAAAAAAACTCATGTCAGTAAACCTGTTTTTGCGCGGTCCTTCCCCTTTAAAATAGTTTCACAAAATTAAGAAAGACTATTCCATTCACTTTTTTATGTTAACTCACATCCTGAATTGAAGTATCCACAATCAGAAAAACATGTCCGCTAGCGAGACGTTTAGCCTCCATGGGTAGAACTGGGCACAGTGACTGAATACGCAATAATCCCCGATAACTGCGAAAATCCAACTAAAGACACTTTTTCTCCGATCAAATTATAATTTTCTGAGAATGATATTTCACCACCTGGCAAACTGATCAAAAGCCAAGCATACAAAATGAAACTCCTTCTCGTTTTAGTCTTTCTCCCCTTTGTGGAGTCGTTTGAGATCTCCCTGGATATTAAGTACGATGTGGTTAAGAGGATATTCCCACATGCAAATAAAACAGAAGTTCGCCAGGTTTAGAGCTTTTTTCCAGTTTTTAAAATTTTCCATTTAGATGGTTGATGATGTCAACAATTCAACGGATAATGATGACAAAAAGCAGATGGTGGAGAACTTTGTAACAACCAAATTCGTAGGTTTCTCTCTCTCTCTCTCTCTCTCTCTCTCTCTGTCTCTGTCTCTCTGTCTCTCTTTCTCTCTTTCTCTCTTTCTCTCTTTCTCTCTTTTTCTCTCTCTCTTTTTCTCTCTTTCTCTCTCTTTCTCTCTCTATATCTTTCTCTCTCTCTCTTTCTCTCTCTCCTCGCTCTCTCTATCCCTCTCTCTCTCTCTCTCTCTCTCCCTCTCTATATCTCCTTCAGGGCATCAGACGTTCCCGAACCGATTCCCCTTTCGACGACCCCAAGTACTCCATGCATAAAATGTGGGCGCTAATCGACCAAAGATCCGCAGTCAAAATTTTCCTCGAAATGACCTACGCTTCGTTCACTTACCACATTTCAAATTCCCTAATTGGCGAGGTAATTCAAATTTCAAGCCAATGATAATTTTTCAGTTAAATGAAATCTTCCAACTCCTAGATGAAAGATATGACCACTTCTTTCCAGCAACCTCCATCTCCTGGCTCGAAACCTACACTTTAACGGTCATTTTCTTTTTTCTAACATTTATCATCTATTTTTCAGCTTGGTAACACTGGCCTGACAACCTTAGAAGTGTTTATGGATAGACTAAAAAGTGACTACCCGGATGCCTTCTTTCATCTACAATACTGGCAACTTTACGACTATCCCATTGAGACGAATGTTCTTTTCTTGTAAAGTTGTTTTTTTTTAAATAACGTTATTAAAGTTTAAATTTTTTAAAGTTCTGATGAAATCGTACTCTAATCGTGGATTCATGGACTGACACGCTTGTTTTCGCCCGCGGATCGTGACTAATAGAAGCATCCGATCAACTATGCATTGGTTCCGTCGCAGTCCTCCCACTCTTAATCACTTCCCAGTATCTCTCACAAGATTATCCCAGTTTCAGTTTTTTAAAGTTTTTAAAGTCAGTTAGAGTCTCCCTAAGATATGAAAATGTATGTTTTTTGTTTTGTTTTTACTCACGGTATGCACTGCGTTTACGCGTTTAAAACATCAAACAGGGGAACACATTTGTCACAACGGTTAAAGTTTTGTCCTGCACTCCGTTTACGCAAAAACTACATACTTGACGCGTAGTCTGCCTTGCGCTTAGGCCACACTTACTGGTTTGACATGTTTTCTGCACTGCGTTTAACCAATCTTTACAGTTCTAACACGCATTCTGCACTGCGTTTAGGAAATAATCACAGTTTTGAGCCTGCACTGTGTTTAGGCCATAACGAGTTTTGCTGTAAAGTCTGCACTGCGTTTATGCATGTCTGTGGAAATTTGGACACTCGCAAAGAAACATTGCGGAGTAAACCAATTTTATGAAAGTTTTTATTTCAGTTCCTGCACAGTGTTAATCATTTTTCTAGTCACAATTATAGAGTAAGCAAATTGTATTTTGTCGGCAGGTGCAGAAAGAAACGAAATTAGAAACGCAGCGACTAAAGATATTAACTTTGCTTCGAGGAACCGTCAGGGACCTCGAAGCGAAACTGCCTTAAAAGGGAAGGACCGGGTAAACATAATTTTTCTGTTTTTGTGATAAAAGTCTCGATCTTATTCCCAGGATTCCGAAAAAAATACCTATTTTACCCATTTTGCATAAAAATGAATCGATTTAGGAGCGCTTGAATTTTAGGGAAATTATCATTTGAATTGCCGCCAACTCTGCGTCTCCCCATTTCCCACACTCTCTCGCCCACTCTGGCCGTTTTTACGTGCGGCAAACGCGTAAAACGGCCGTGTAAACGCGCCCCTTTTGCAGCCCAAATCATATAAAAGGGGTATGTCTCGGAATCGTGGAAACGATGTCTACCCAATGAAACTATAATAAAGATATTTTGAAAAATCAACTCTACGAGGTCCTTCCCCTTTAAAGTGGAGAGACTTACAATTAGTCATTTAATTTTTTTAAAGTTTTTTTCTCGCTGGGATATATTATTGTTGGTCATAAATGTTTTTTTAAACCTTAACACTCTTTAATCGCAGTTTTGTCTAATAGAAATAGAAATGCTTAATGGAAAAACAATTTATTTTTTTAGTTTCTAAAACCCTGAAACTTTGAAAAATGAAGTTATACCCAAAAAAATTGGCCCGCCCATTTTTAATCGATATTTTATTATTATTTGTCATAGCTCGGTTTGCAGACAACGCATGAGCATGGGGTTTCTTTCATTCGGTGGTTTTTTTTATGTCGAATGTTTTGTTTTTGACGGCAAACTCGTAAAAATGTGAAAGGACAGTCAGGCGGCTTTTGCAACTTTGTCTCATGTGAAAGAGAAAATTCAGCTGTACAAAAAACTTTTTGGGACCTTATGTCGGAAATCCCTAGTTTTTAAGATATTCAGCCTCCAAGTAGCCGATTTCGGGTTTCCATCCGCAGAAAGTGCGGATGGCCCGGACGGTCAATGTGTCCTGCGTTTAGTGGCGTTCAAATTTGAATGAGACACTGAGGGAAATGAGGAGTGCGCGAGACAATTTAGCATTTTTTTAATATGCAAATTAGTCGCCCGTATCCTATCAAAACGAAATGAAAAGGCCCCTGACTGTCCCTTTAAGAGCAAAAACTGCACTCAAACTATTTTATTCGTATGTTTCGAACAATTTCCTATCGATCGGGGCGTGTAAACACAGGGCAGACCTTACATAATAACTGCAATTTTTGAATACAGCAGCGACCCTCAATATCTCAGTGTGCTTTTTTCATTATTACTCTTTGTAAGATTTTCAGCTCCAATACCAGATGGCGGAAGCTTGGTTTTCCTTCTTATTCGCCTACCTCTCCACAAGATATAAACGACTCATTGAACAACCTGAAGACTTCCACGACGTTAAATCGGTTCGTAATCCAAAAAACCCAAAAACTGCAAGTGTATTTCAGGGCAGAAGAAGCACTCAAAGTACTTTGGCTTCACAATCCGTCTTATGAATTTATAACCATGCAAATAAAAAATTAATGTTTCGTTGTCTAGACTATGCAACTTGAATGGACCAATGTGATCTATGCATTTTAGTTTATAAAAACCTGTTTTAAACGAATTTCTCAGGCAGAATGGACCAATTTTTTTTATAAATCACACTTCTCTTTAACGCTTTAATGACTTTAAAAACTTTATTATTAAAATTTAATAAAGAAAAAATTAAACGAGCTTGATTTTAAGATGATTTTGTTGAGTTTGCGTTTTTTAACCAATTTTAAAGCCTGCTTAAAAGTCGAAAAAATATAATTTCATAACAGTTCAGTTGTCGAATTGGCATTTGACTCAAACTAGTCTGAGAAAAAAATCAAGAAGAACCGCTTCATGAATGAGTTTTGGAAATTTTGTGTCTCATCCATTAAATTTCAATTTAAAAAATGATAAAACATTTAGCAAAAAATTTTTATGTATTTTTTCATGAATTGTGTTCAACTGAAAAAATTCCAATTTTAAAGTTTGTCAAGTAGACATATTAATGAAACATTAGTGACTAAGTTTTTTAAAGTCAGTGGTTTAATGATCAGACCAGAATCACTGAAAGTGCGTCTCATCGTAGTCAAGACAAATATTTTTTAACAACAAAAATTTTCTCGGTATGAACTACATCCGCTGACGATTTCGTTAGACGAACACGTGTCCCAGCTACATTTTCATTAATAAATTTTTATTTCGCCATAATTTCATAATTAAAGATGTCCTTATTAAAGCCCTTTTTTGGGTCAAGGCGATATTTCCTATTTTGCTTAACCAAGGGCGAAAATTCTTCATTAAGGCGCTGTTTGCTTAAGACGAAAGGATTCCTAATTAATCCCTTATTTCCTTACTAAAAAGCGAGAAATCTTTATTTGGGCCCTTTTTCCTTTAATAAAAAGCGAGGTTTCCTTATTAAGGTCCTTTTTCCTTATGTCTGGGGCGGGAATACCTTATTAGGGCCCCTTTTTCCTTAAGACACTGGCTAGAAGTCCTTATTAAGGTAGTTTCACCGTGCAAAAAATCTACTACGCATGCAACAATTGCACTCTTATTAACATTTAAATTATATATCAAGTCATTTAAGTTATTATTGTAATTTTTGTTATTAAACACAGTGTTCATTTTTGATTAAAAAACTTGTTATTTTCTTAAAACTGTTGTACTGTCTAATGTTTGAATTGTTGAACGCGTAACTTCGCAATTAGGAAATTTTCGCTTTTCGTTTTCCACAAAACAAGGAATTTCCGATACGTAAAGTTTGTTACCTTGGTAAGTACAATTAGCTTTTCTTAAATCTACCCAAATATTCCGCTTCAGTCTTGAAGTCAAACTTCATTTTTTATAGGAAACCTTTATATTTTGAAATAAAAAAAAACATTTCTCTCAAGAAAACGTCTCAAAAGTCAGAATTTTCATTTTTCATTAGGTCAAGCGCAAGAAATACTTTTTAAGGCACTAGACCTTTAAGTAATGCGCAAGAATTCCTTATTAAGATCTTATTTCCCTAAGTCAAAGACTAGAATTACTTATTAAAGCTTATTTTTAAAGTCAAGGGCGCGAGTTCCTTATTAACGCCCAAATTCCTTAAGCCAAGGGCGATAATTTCTATATGACCCATGTTTCTTAAGTAAAGGGCGAATTTTCCCTCTTAAGGTCTTTTCCCTTAAGCCAATGGCGAGAATTCTTTATTAAGGACTTTTTTCCTTAAGTCAAGGGCGAGAATTCCTTATTAAGACCCAAGTTTCTTGAGTCAAGAGTAAGTAATCGTTAATAATAATTTTGTTATTAAGGCCCTAGTTCCTTATGTCAAGGGCGAGAAAACCCAATTAAGACCCTATTGCTTTAAGTTAGGGACGGGAATTACGTATTAAGAACCGTATTTATTGAAGATCATTCCTAATTATGGCGCTATTTCAAAAAGTTAAGGGCGAGGATTCCTAATCAAGGCCCTATTTCTTTAAGTCAAACGTAATTATTCTTAAATCTTAAATCGTCCATAGATAGGCTCCGCAGCCCCGCCCCTTTTTACCGCGCAAAACAGGCGGCGATTTCCGGGCCTATAGTCATAAAACGCTTCAAACTCAACTTTTTGCACTTTTGAAAAGCGGGAAAGATTGGCCAAGCAAAGATCTATTTGATGGTATAGCTTATGCAAACGGTTATTTTTAAGGAAATAGTTGAAAAACGTCATTAAAAGTTGATTTTTCGATTTTTCGCGATTTTTGGGCACTAAAATGTGATGGCCCTCCCCAATTTCCATTTCATATGAAAATTGAAGTAATTTCAAACATTTTGAAAAAAGTAAATCTTGTTTTCAAATTGAGGTTCAATCACAGTCTAAATTCAAAGATGCCATGTTCAGGAGATAGCATATTTTAACGGAAATCTCGGGAATTTACGCGGTAACCATATGTTTTTATTTCATTTTATCAAATATAATACTGTTATAATTATTTTAAACACTTAATCATATTAAATGAGTTCAATTCCACTTCGTAGCACTAATTACAATGACATGACCTCAGCCTTCATTTTTACTAATTCGGGTAGAACTCGCTTTATAGGGGATGGCCCCTTTCAATTTCACTTAGTGCTTGTGTATAATGTAATTCGCTATATTAATGCAAAATATTTTTTTCGGTTTCGAATTGCGGTTCAATTGTTAAATCGTTTTAAATGATTTAAATGTTCAAAAATTTAATCCGCCGGATGAAAGTGCGCTCCAGTCGCACTCCTGGAATTTTGCCAAGAATTTCTTAGACCGAATTTTAGGGTTAAATTTTTCCTATTTTACTTTTATTTTTTCTTTATTTACGTTAATTTTCTTATATTTTTCCATATTCGCCTCGAGCGCCATGGAGGAGCCATATACCCCGCCAAGGAAGAAGTCCAAAGGTAAGTATGAGCCATTTGGCTTTATTTATTTGTTTTAATGGATATCTTACGTTTAAAATAGAAACTTAGCAAGATTAATGACTTTCCTAATTAAATCTGTTTAAATCCAGGTATTTTTTTATTTATTTACTTTAGTTTTCTTAAAATGGAACAACCCCGATGTATTTTTGCGAAATATGTCGGTTTCACTCATTTTAATTGAAAATGGTCCTTAATTCGGGTCAGTTTTTTCAAACTGTTTTAATTTGTAGGTTTATTTCTGGTGATTATTTGGTTTGCTGGCTATGGAGATAAATGTGAGTAATTTAACGACCTTATTGTTGAAACCGAATGGCAGTCAACTGACGAGCCCCACCATTCGGTTTTAGTGATAAGTTTAATTTGTACTATTTTTAATTTAAATTTAATTTATAATCAGAGCACATCGTGTCTTGGCTTTGGGGGCGAAACACGATGTGCTTCGTTTCCAAGCCGATTTTAATTTCAATTTCAGGTACAGTACGAGATAGGGAAGACCAGAGAGACCAGCTGTTGAATGCCCATTTGGTAGCTCACGGTATCGACGTTAACACCTTGTGTGGCGATAGGATGTTAACTGAGGTGTCTGTGGGCTGCCTGTTGGCCATTTATCGGCGATCTCTGTCTTATGCGGAGGCCTGGATTACCATCAACAGGCTCTGTGGACGGACTGCCATCCCCGATCCCACCCGCATCTCCCGCTTTCGGAAGCTCATTGGAAAGAAGACACCAAAGAAAGGTGAAGTGTGGGGATCCTCTCTGGGGGAGAAGTTGTCCGTAGCTGATTTGAGGCTAAACGATGCGCCTGGTTCTCGAGGCATTAAACCTGCCGATGATCCAAATGAGACCAGTGTGACAGTGCAGACTGTCTGTCCTGAAAAGTCTACCCAGACTTCGATGGTTCAGCCAGCCACACAGCCCAGTTACCGAAACCTTCAGCGCCGACTCCAGCGAGCGATGAAAACCAACGAAAAGCTTAGAAAGAAACACAAAACCGTTTCTGATAAGCTTTATAAATCTAGCCTCTGGCGTAAAACCCATGCCGTGAGTAAATGGCCGGCTAGAAATCTTAGACAGAGGACTTCTTCTGAAGTTGTTCGTTTGAGGGAAAAGGTTAGCGAGCTGGAGTTTGTCGTGCGCTTGTTGGAAAACACTTCTGAACCAACCACAATAGAAACATTCGCTGGTGGGAGGTTTACGGAGTCCATGGTGACCTGCGTGTTGGAACTGCAGGTGGCATCGGTGGCCGATGAACAAATCCCCAAAGTTCTTCAAGCAGTTTCAGCTCTAGCTGGTGTCCGTTTCGAGAGGATTCCCTGCGCTTCGACCTGTAGGAACCTGTCTCTCGCTGGTCTTCATCTGGCTCAGGCGCAGATTGCTGAGAAGCTGCAAGAAGTTGTGGAAAGTGGTGGATCACTCTGTGTCCAGTCAGATGAAACCACGAAGGACAAGAACAAGCTGCAGGCGTTCGGCTTCCGCTACGCAGGTACGGACGGTCCTTCAACCCTTTTTCTAGGGTTGTCCCGGGTTGCGGAGAAGTCGGCGGAGACGGCTTTCGAGGCTCTGAAGGAAAAGCTGTCTTCGATCAGCGACGATCCCGCGTTCGTGGACAAGACCCTGACCGCAACCACCTGCGCCATGTCTGACCGAGCAGCCACACAAGTTAAGTTTAACAGCATTGTTCGTTCCTACAGGGAAGAGGCTCTGCCCAGGGCAATCTCCAATTGGGAAACCTTGTCATCAGAACAGCAGCAGTGCCACAAAGAATTCTCTGAATTCTTCTGTCAGTTGCATGTCATTAGCAACCTGACAGACGTTGTACTGCGGTCACTTGCAGAGCACGAGACGCTGCATTCTGGTAACAAGGTGGAACATATGCAGCCAACAGTACTGAAGGTCATCAAAGAAGCTGCGAGGTTTCTTGGCCAAAGGTCGTGTGGGTTGCATGGAGTTTTCCCTGTGTGGGAGGCCTGGTGTAGGAGCAAGGGGATTGAGAATTTTGCACTTCCTTCGTTTCTCGGTCACCGGTTTAACATCGTTTTCCTCCTGGCAGCTCGGATTGTGCACCTTCTTCCACATATTCTTCAATTCCTTGAAGAATGCGGTGTTGACAAACCGGAACTCATTGAGATATCCGGTTGGTTGTTGGACCCTCTCATGGTGTCCCATCTGCAAGTGCTCGGTCTGATTGACCAAAAGATCACAGGGCCATTGTGGAGGTTGTGTGAACATTCCGAACACATTCTGGAAACCTGTACATACGCTACTAGTCTCCGTGAATGGCTGCAGCGCGTAATTTCCAACCCTTTAGACTACTTTTCAACTTCCTTCCCAGTCTCGTCTAGCACCCCAACTGACGAATCGACTGGGTATCTTCTTAGGGCGCTAGAATCCATCCCCCCAACTGAAACAACACTCCAGGCTGTCTTGCTGGTTCTAACGGCCTGTGAGAAGT
>JAJQXH010000079.1:287500-305000 GCA_022343465.1 Oscheius sp. G VE-2021 | reverse complement strand
CAAAGCTAAAAATTCTTAATATCCCAAAATCTTCAAAAACTGAGCCGTCCGGAAGACTGCCCTTCGAACTTCGACATTCTTCTCACCAGCTCTTTGATAAACCACAAAAACAATTACATCCCTGGCTGAGACGGCGAAAAAGCCCTGAAAATTAATAACATTTAAAACTTTAGTAAAAATTTTAAATTTCAAAACTATGAAAATCAATAAAAACTACCTTGTCACCATTTCTTCCCGAAAGAGTTCCTATTCCTTGGCTGACAACTTCAAAATCTTGGCCCAACATGTAGCAAGAATCGGAATCTATGGGGTTCTTTGGGTCGAAGAAGGAGATTAGTTCCTGAAAATCTTTTGTTTTCTTCTAATTGAAAAAGAATTTCGTTAATAAGGTTTGTATATAATAATTAAATTATTTTAAATTTAAATTTTTAATCTATTTTTTTTAAATTTTAAATTTCGAAAAGTTTAAATCCTGAATATCTTTTTTCAAAATTTTATTTTTCAATTTTTTCAAATTTAAAGTTGTTTCAACTTTTCCAAAATTAAAAAAATTTAAATTTAAAAAATTACCTGAAGTTCCCCTTCTGTGGGCTTGAAATTGTCATCAGCCGCCCATATTTCCCCACTTAAACGGTCCACCATGGCGGCATGTAGAATTGTAGTTGTTGATGCCATTAGGTCATGCACGTGGTCTTTCCATACTTGGTTGCCTTGGATAAATCTGAAAATTACCTTAATAGGGCCTTATTTACTTAAGTCACAGTCTAGATTTTCCTTTTTAAGGGGCGAGCTTTTCTTTTACTTTTACTAGAATTCATTTTCAGATCCTATTTTCTTAAGTAAAAACGAGAGATAAAACAACTTTTACTACTATTTTAAAAATATCTTTAAAACAAACTCACGGAATCAAGAAAAAGAAAAACATTTGTACGATCATGGCAGGACAAACACGTAATGTGACGCCGCGGTGTAATATCTTGAAGACATATGTGTTTATCTTCCTTCACTACAAATAGCCACTTCCAAGCCTATTTTTCCCTGGAACAACTTAATAAGGACTTGTTGTAGTTAACTTATGAGGATATGGCCTTAACAATTGATTTTTTAAAAGAATAAATCTGGCTTTAATACGAAATATGTGTACTAAACTTCGGTGTTTATTAATTATTATTGTTGCCCACGTTTAAAAATCTAGGGCCTTAATAAGATGTCTTTCAATTTGAAAATTAGGCCCTTTATAAGGATCAATCTTACTTAACTTAAGAGAAAAGGTCCTTAATAAGGTTTTCTCATAAGGCAATAAAATGGCCTTAAAATAAATTATCGCCTTTGACGAAAGGAAAAAAGAGACTTTAAAAAAGTACCACCTTTGACTTAACGAAACAGTTCTCTCGCCCTTAACTGAAAAATGATGGGTTTTAAAAAAAAATAATTCCGCCCTAGCCTTAATGAAAGAGTGTCTTTAAAACAAGTTCTCGCTTCTGCCTTAATGAAAGAGGGCCTTAATAAAGCTTTGAGAACTACATTTTCGCAAAATCAAAATCTCAAAAAATCCAAAACGATCCATAAAGTCATTAAACGTATCAACCGTGACTTTCCCTCGTTAAAGTCGTGTCTTCCATGCAGCGCCATCAGTCGATTCGAAGAGATCATCAAATTTACAACTAGCCCTTTCTGATAAGGCGGCAGCCGCACCCCATCGCCATGCGTCAACTAGTCCTAGTTCTTGGTAAGGTTCCGGAAAGTTTTAAATTTTAACAATATGATTTAAATAACTTTAAAAACTATTTTAATATTACCAAATTCAGCATAAAGTATAAAAACATTTTAGGCCTTATCGCCGCTGCTTCCGCCGCAGTATGTGCTTCACCCAAGTTCAACGCTTGCAACTATGGTTTGGCGGTTGCTTTGGGTCTAGACGGGAGCCAGGGACAACCCATGTTTAAGGTAAAACCTTAGGGTAGTTAAGTACTAAAGAGGTTTAGAACTACACGATCATGTACAACCAGCTCTTGTACCTTTTCGGAGTCAATGCCGGAAGCTCAGATGGACCCCTTAAGGCTTGCAAGTGAGTTTCGCCTTTTGTTTTAAAATAATTTTAAAAAGTTCAAAATATTTTCTTTATGAAAAAAACTTTTTTTTTCAGTGCGTTGGAAGTGTTCAGTGACTGCTCTTATAATGTGGACCCCAGCTGTCTATCTGTTTCGAATTTTGCTGCTGGAACTGACCTCCAGGATGTGGGTTTTTTTCAGTTTTTAAACTTAAAAAAAAGAATAAAGAAAAGATTTAGGCATTCTTCATCATGGGTACTTTGACTCAGTATCAGTTCAACTGTGGACCGGGACTTAACAGTTAGTTTTGAGAGAGAAAGTGAGAGAGAGAGAGAGAGAGAGAGAGAGAGAGAGAGAGAAATAGAGAGCGTGAGAGAGAAAGAGTGAGAGAAAGAGAGAGAAAGAAAGAAAGAAAGATAGAGAGATAGAGAGACAGAGAGAGAGAGAAAGTGAGATAGAGAGAGAGAAAGAGTGAGAGAAAGAGAGAGAAAGAAAGGAAGAAAGAAAGTGAGAGAGCGTGAGAGAGTTAAACAAATAATGTGAAAAATGAGAATTTGAAAAAAAGAGGCGTGGCTTACATTGTGCATTAATTTGAGAGACAGACAGACAGACAGACAGACAGACAGAGGAAAGTGAAAAAAGAAAGAGAAAGACACAGAGAGAGAGACAGAAACAGAGAGAGAGAGAGAGAGAGAGAGAGAGTGAGAGAGAGAGAGAAAGAGAGAGAGAGACAGACAGAGACAGAAACAAAAAATTTGTTTTAGCCCTTTTCCACGAAGGTCTCGCCTGCGCCCAGAGAATTCTTTGGAACTACCAAAACACCCTTCAAACTTGCGTCTCTAAGTATCAGATTTCTATTACCAACGATCCTAGGAACGGATGCAAGTGAGTTTCCTTCTCTCTCTCTCTCTCTTTAATCCAATTTCTTTCCAGCTACGTTAACGATCTGATCACCTGCTGGTCCACCCCCTTCTACACCGCTCCCTGCCGTCGTGCCGAAGCCGCCGACGTTTGGTGGTCCTGCGAAGCCAACAAGCGATTCGCCTATCCCCAGTTCCCCAACTGCAATATCGACTGCGACGGTAGTTTTCCAATTATTCCTTTAAATTTAAAACCTTTTCCAGCTAAACTGATGGCCCTCAATCAGCAGAATCACATCCAAACTCACTTCAAGGTTGTCGACGGAGAGTTCTGGTTCAAGATCCCCGATTACATGGATATGGTAAAACTTTTTCAAAAGTGTTTTTTTTTCAAATTATATTTGTAGGTTGATGGAAAGCTCCAGAAGGTGGAGGGACCCTGGATGAACAACTAAACGACAAGTAGTAAAGAGTCAATGACTATTTTAAATGAACCTATATAAACTTCAAAGTTTTTTTTGTTACAAAAGAAACACGTATACATTGTTTTATATATTATCTTTATTTCGGCACTTGAGAAAAGTTGATCTGCATTTGCATCTGATGCACTTCCGACTGCTGTTGATTAGAGACCATTCTAAGGTGTTCCAATCGGTTAGCCATCAAAGTGCTGCCGTTTTCGAAGTTACTGAAAAACTTTTAAACTTTCTGAACATTTTATACAAATTACTAGGCAGTTTGTGGTCCTCCAGGTAAACTGTTCAGCATTCCTTGATACATGTTAGCAGTTGATACGTTTTTACTAAACAAAGACGTTTTCTCTCTTTCGTTCTATTTTTTCTTTTTGTCTCTCTTTCTCTCTCTCTCTCTCTCTCTCTCTCTCTCTCTCTTTCTTTCTATCTCTACCCCCTCTCTTTCTCTCTCTCTCTTTCTATCTCTCTATCTCTCCCTCTCTCTTTGTCTCTCTACCTCTTTCTCTCTCTCTCTCTCTCTCTCTCTCTCTCTCTCTCTTTCTTTCTTTCTTTCTATCTCTACCCCCCTCTCTTTGTCTCTCTCTTTCTATCTCTCTATCTCTCCCTCTCTCTTTGTCTCTCTCTCTTTCTCTCTCTCTCTCTCTCTCTCTCTCTCTTTATTCAAACTCACTTCAAAGCTTTCAATCGCTCTTCCATCTGCAATTTCATCTGTGCATCTCGGTTGTCAGCCATATTTGAAACCTGAAATTGCTTCAAAACTACACTAAATGAGTCAACATTTGCATTAAGGGTAGAAACACTTTTGGTCTGGGGAAATTCTAAAAACGAACTGTCTTCCCATTAGCACAGTTCCTTTTAAGCACTTCCAGCGCCACATCAGATATTGCTTCGAAAGGGTCAAAATTTGTGAGATGCGTTTTATCAGATGATCTCAAGGTCCGTTCTTTGTAAGGTCATTTTTTTCTGGCAGAACTTATTTGTCAAACTTTCACACAATCACACATTTACACGCTCACTCACTCAAACTCATATACTCAAAAATTAAACACTCACACACTCACACAATCGCACACTCATACAATTACAAAATCACACAATTACAAAATCACACAATCACAGAATCACAGAATCACAGAATCGAGAAAAAGAGTTGATATTGACTCACAGAATCACACACTCACTCACTCACTCACTCACTCACTCACTCACCCACTCACACACTCACGTGCACACAATTACACACTCACACTGTGTGTGCTTCTAATAATCTTATAAACAGAAAACTACAGTACATTAAGGGTAGAAAAAGAGTTGATATTGACGGCACGACTTCGAAAACGAACTGTCATCCCATTAGCAACGCCCCGCTTTCGGTGGCACAAAATACAAAATTTGCCACGAAACACAAAATTTGTGTGTTTTGGGGTTTGTATCCGATGATCCCTTCAGATAAAGAACGTGTTGCCCGTAAGACATAGATTTCGCGCTTTGTAAGGTCACATTTTTTACTCGCTTCAGTTGCTTTGCAAAATTGAAAAAAAAGAAGGCTTTAACAGAAGTTCTCTAAATTTCCATAGATTAGGAGATTCCTGAACCCTTAGCTTAAAATAATCAATGATTCCTCCAAATTATCACATCGATTAATGTATTGTTGTTTCGTGAAAGGGAAAGGACAGCCTAAAAAATTTTTTTTTGTTTTGGCATAAAAAGCCTAAATCTCACTCCCAGGATTCTCAAAAATATCTGTTTTAAAGAATTTGGATCAAAATTAACTGATTTAGAAGCGCTTGAAATTGGGGAAAATTGTCGTTTGAAATGCCGCCAACTCTGCGTCTCTGCGAAACAATTACTTTTCAATGAAACAATTGTAAAGAGACTTTGAAAAATCAATTTTCCAAGGTCCTTCTCATTTAAGTTACTCACATAGAAGGGCTGGCTCTAATAATTACGGCGGCCCGGGCCCAAAACAAAAAAGTTTAAAGATAAAAAAGATTTGTATAGTATTTGTCTGAAATAGTATGGATGATTGAATTAAATAATTTCAATTTTTGTCTGTTTTAAGCAAATTGGGGCAATTTTGGTAGTAATTTTTATACCAAATTTAATTTTTAAAAATTGGTTTCTCCTTGTAAAAACAATAAATTTCTTTGCGGTTTGCAAGCGCTTAAAAACAATTTTTTTTTACAAAGAATCTATTTAATTAGATTACTAAGCTCAGCTTTCAACATGGAAAACAAGGCAAACAAAAATGTGATTTTTTGCTGAAATGTTTCTTCTTCTGAAAAAATGGGTTCATCATAAGTTGTTCATGAAACTTTGAAAAAGGTAATATTTCAGTACACTTTTTAAATTAGTTTGCTGCCTCCAGGAAGTCCGTAGGGTCACCCTGAACGGATATAGCCATTTACTGAACTTGCAATTTTAAAAATTTCTAAAAACGAAAATAAAAGTGTTTCTAGCGTAGTTTGAGTGTAGAGTCATTTCAAATTGAAATATCAGCGATCTTTTCAGTTAATAAGCTGAAATAATTCTTTGTAAACTTTTCGTTTTGTAAGCGCTTCCAAACCGCAAAGAAAATTGCTAGTACATTCAGAAAAGCTGTTACAACATTCAGATTTTTTAAAAATTGAATTTGGTTAAAATTGGACAAAACAATTTGTTTAAATCAGCAAGAATTGAAATTGTTTTATTCCATCATTCATACTATTTCATACAAATACAAGAAATGTTTTTTTACTTTTGAAAATTTTTGTTTTGGGACAGGGCCGTGGTTAAAAACGGATAAAAAACCGTAAAAACACACACATTTTGGTTTCCACGATTCTAAAACATGCCCCTTTTTTATGATTCGGATTGCAAAAGGGGCGCGTTTACACGGCCGAGTCTTGCAATTGCCGCACGAAAACACGGCTCGAGTGGGAGAGAGTGTGGGAAATGGAGAGACGCAGAGTTGGCGGCAATTCAAATGACACTTTCCTTAAAATTTCAAGCGCTCCTAAATCGGTTAATTTTGATCCAAAATGGGTAAAAGAGGTATTTTTCGGAATTCTAACAATGAGATCACAGAATGTAATTTTACGCGGTTCTTTTACCCATTTTTACCCTTTGAATGGTTTGTGAGGTATATACCATGTGATAAAAAAAGTCCGGTACTAACCTTGAACTTGAACATCATAAAACATTCATTAAGTGATAAACCCATTGCTTTTTTTTTCTCCGAAAGATTGCCGTTTTTCCCCGCAGGTGCAGTATTTGCAATTTCAATAGTCATGTGCTCAGCTGCTCTCATAAGATTTGTGCTATGACTTCCCCTTCCCCTGTTAGAGTAATTCGTAGTTTATTCACAAAACCGCCATTCCAACCACCGGCCACAAGACCAGCCGATATAAATGGAACTTCGGATTCAATTGATGAGGTTAGTTTTTTTGTAAACGGGCCTCAGGGTCTTTTTGAGTTTATTGAAAGGGAAAGGACTGCGTAAATATAATTTTTCTAAATTTGCGACAACAGCCTAGATTCCCAGGATTCCGAAAAATACCTATTTTACCCATTTTGAATCAAAATGAATCGATTTAGGAGCGCTTGAAATTTGGGGAAATTGCCATTTGCATTTTCGCCAACTCTGCGTCTCCCCATTTCCCACACTCTCTCGCCCACTCTAGCCGTATTTTCCTGCGGCAATTGCAAGACTCGGTCGTGTAAACGCGCCCCTTTTGCAGTCCGAATCATCTAAAAAGGTGCGATTCAGAATCGAGGAAACGATTACTGTTCAATGAAATAATTGTAAAAAAAGACTTTAAAAAATCAATTTTACGATGTCCTTCCCCTTTAAAGAGCCTGAAAAGTTATTCTAGGGAATGTTTAACAGTATGGGGTTTAAATGCCTCTTTTTGGAGAAACCTTCGAAATGCTGTTTGTTGGTCATTCCAGGCGATATGCAAATGTAGATAACCTGCATTTTAACGAACTACGTGCACGGTGTTTACGCGCACAATTCATCGGTTTATCGATTTTTGGTCGTAATTTTCAATGTTCCCGCCCGAAAAGACGTAGAAAACACTGGTTGTCTGGCATGGTAGCGCCGCGAGTTTCAAACCCGTACGAGATCGGCGGCAGGGGCAAGCGTAGATCCGTCACTAATAGTAAGGAGCACCACAGGGCAAATAAAAGCCGCAAAAAGGTCTCTGACTGTTCCATTGAAAAGTCTGAAAAAAAAAACAATGAAATGCGGATTTCAGACAATTTTGGAAGTTCCCAAAGACTTTATTTACTACGCTGTCACATTGTATCTTCTTTCAATCGTAATGGCATTGGCTGTAAATACAACACTTTTCTACGCTTTGGCAAAGAATATAAAGATATATCTGCAGGTAATTCGAAAACATTTTTTAAATAAGAAAAAATATTTTTCCTATATTTTCTAGACAAAAATGTTTTCCATTAGAATTTTGTAATGAAACTTCCAAAACTAAAAAATTTGTCCATCGAACTAAGGTAGTTTAGAATACCAGTTAGACCTCTTAGCCACTTAGCCATGTATTTAAAGAAAAAAAATGACAAAAATTGTTTTTAAATGAAAAATTCAATTTCAGCGGCCGTTTTTCATTTTTGTTGGAAACGTAGTCTTAGCGAACTTACTTTCCGTCTTGTCCCATCTTGTATGTTCAATTCCAGTTGTGGTTTTTCTAAGCGTTAAAAGCGCAAGAATTTATACCGAGACTGGTAGAATGGGTTTTTTTTAAATTCAGTTTTCATTTTTTCAGTAATTTATTCCGTTTTCAACTTGATTAGCAAGATTTCTGGGCAGGGGCTTCAATTTTTCACACTTATCATTGCGATTCATAGAATGATGATTTTTGTGTATCCAACGAGGGCCAACGGCTCGTCGCAGTGAGAACTCATTCACTCACGCACGCACACACGTACACACGCATACACTTACAATTTCACACCCTCACATATCACTTGCCTTCCTCTCTCTCTCTCTCTCTCTCCCTCTCTCTCTCTCTCTCTCTCTCTCTACTCTCATTCTCTCACACATTCAGGCACACATGGAAAAATGAACACGTACACACGTACACACATGCCCATAAAAACACACGTGCACCCATACACGTACATACACATTTATAAAAAAAGTTCACACACACAGATTCTCACGTATACATCACACCTCCAAGATAAAAATGAACACACATACTCACGTTCACACAAACACATGGCCACATACATACCCACATACGTATGCACATTTAGACACATACTCACATTCACACATACAGACAAATATGCACATTCACACGTACACACATGCTCACGTTCACACATACAGACAAATATGCACATTCACACTTACACACATGCTCACGTTCAGTGTAACACATATACACACATAGATACATTAGATTCCATAGATACACACAAACTTTCTCTCTCTCTCACACTCACACACACACACACACACACACACACAATAACCCATGCATACATGCACACGTATACACATACAAACGTGCAAACATTCTCACGTTTCCGCATTCAGACAAATATGCACATTAACACGTACACACATACTCACAGTTTTTATTACACACACGCTCACGAAAACACAGACATACACACACGCATACACACGTAAACACATACTCACGTTCACACACGCATACCCATATACACATGCAGATATGCACACGTACACACGCATTCCCACGCACCTACACACGTACGCACGTTCACACAAACTCACATTCACAGATACACACATACACATGTTTACATATTCACACATACATCTGTACACCTACTCACGTTCACACACGAATTATAACACATACTCACGTTCAGGGAAACACACATACGCACAGGTTTTCTTATACGCATACACACACGAAAACACGCACATATATACTCACATTTACACGTTCACAGTTATCTAATAGCTAGTTATCACTCTCACAGCAACACGTGTGCCCACGCTATCTCAGTTTTAGCATGCACACGTACACACGTTATCTCTAGAGTCAGACTCACATTTACACGCGTACACGTGCTTTCACTCACTCACACGCTCACTTTCAATTGTCTATTTTATCAAATTTTCAGCACCAGCCTCATTTCAACCATCTGCTTAGCCTGGATTTTGTCAATAGCTGTCGCAACACCAACTTTTGCTTTTGACTGCTCACTAAAGTATATTCCATCTGAAGAAGAGAAATTTTCTTGTTCCGGGCCAGATTACGCACCATTTTCTGAAAATAATCCCTTATCCAACACTTTTCAATACATTTGCGCGGTTCCGGAACTGACGCAACCTTTTTACTATGTCTTTTAATCTCAAAAACAAAAAAAACCAAAGTTTTTTAGCTGTTCATGGGTCAAAACATCATTTTCCCATTTATTGAACTAGCTTGCTATGCGGTAATTTTTGCTAAACTTGTGCGGATGAGCAGGACCAGCGGATCGAACTACCATGAAGGGGATATTATTAAACAAGCTATTGTGCTTTTTGCGGTCTTCCAGGTATTTAAAGGGGAAGGACCTCGTAAAATTGATTTTTCAAAGAACCTTTATTATAGTTTCATTGAGTAGACATCGTTTCCACGATTCCGAAACATACCCCTTTTATAAGATTTGGGCTGCAAAAGGGGCGCGTTTACACGGCCGAGTCTTGCAATTGCCGCACGGAAACACGGCTAGAGGGGACGAGAGAGTGTGGGAAATGGAGAGACGCAGAGTTGGCGGCAATTCAAACTATAATTTTTTTTCAAGCGCTTCTAAATCGGTTCATTTTGATCCGAAATGGGTAAAAGAGGTACTTTTCGGAATCTTGGGAATAAGATCGACTTTTATCACAAAAACAGAAAAATTATTTTTACGCGGTCCTTCCCCTTAAAAATACGGTATCCTCAAGTTTAAGTGTATTTTTAGCTTTCGGTCGTTGTTGCAGCCCTGATTACGTATTATCCGCTAGAAGCGAGCATGGTTTACTTGGTTAAGAGGATTACGGACACTGTGAGTATAAAATCTCCAGAGTGTGTGTATGAGTAAACGTGTGTGTGTGTGTATATGTGTGAATATGTGAATGGGTAAACGTGTGAATGTGTGGATGTGTGAACGTGTGAACGTGTGTATGTGTGTATGTGTAAATGTGTGAACGTGTGTATGTGTGAACGTGTAGATGTGTGCATGTATGTATGTGTGAACGAGTGGATGTGTGTATGTGTGTATGTGTGAATGTGTAAATGTTTGTACGTGTGAATGTGTGTATGTGTGAACGTGTGTGTGTGTATATGTGTGAATATGTGAATGGGTAAACGTGTGAATGTGTGTATGTGTGAACGTGTGTGTGTGTATATGTGTATGTGTGAATGTGTAAATGTTTGTACGTGTGAACGTGTGAATATGTGAATGGGTAAACGTGTGAATGTGTGAACGTGTGAACGTGTGGATGTGTGTATGTGTGAACGTGTGGATGTGTGTATGTGTGTATGTGTGAATGTGTAAATGTTTGTACGTGTGAATGTGTGTATGTGTGAACGTGTGTGTGTATATGTGTGAATATGTGAATGGGTAAACGTGTGAATGTGTGGATGTGTGAACGTGTGAACGTGTGGATGTGTGTATGTGTAAATGTGTGAACGTGTGTATGTGTGAACGTGTAGATGTGTGCATGTATGTATGTGTGAACGTGTGGATGTGTGTATGTGTAAATGTGTGAACGTGTGAATGTGTGGATGTGTGAACGTGTGAACGTGTGTATGTGTGTATGTGTAAATGTGTGAACGTGTGTATGTGTGAACGTGTAGATGCGTGCATGTATGTATGTGTGAACGTGTGGATGTGTGTATGTGTAAATGTGTGAACGTGTGTGTGTGTGAACGTGTGGATGTGTGTATGTGTAAATGTGTGAACGTGTGCATGGGTAAATGTGTGTATGTGTAAACGTGTGAATGTGTGCATGTGTATATGTGTGAATGTGTAAATGTTTGTACGTGTGAATGTGTGTATGTGTGAACGTGTGTGTATATGTGTGAATGTGTGAATGGGTAAACGTGTGAACGTGTGGATGTGTGAACGTGTGAACGTGTGAACGTGTGGATGTGTGGATGTGTGAATGTGCGAACGTGTGCATGAGTGAATGTGTAAATGTGTGTGTATATGTTTGATTCTAATTTTAGATTGATCTCATCGGTGGCACATTGGGTCCTCTGTACGTTATCATCAGCAGCAAGCAAATAAGAGACACTCTGCCTTCGTTTCTCACTCGAAACCGGGTCCGGATGACTCCACCGAATTTTCACCAAACTCCTACTCCTGTTAGAACAGAACATAGACACAGTAAATAAAGATGTGTGTTCGAACTTTTAAATTTGTTAGATTAAAAAGACATAGTTTCCACAATTCTGAAACATACCCCTTTTATATGATTTGGACTGCAAACGGGGCGCGTTTACACGGCCGAGTCTTGCAATTGCCGCACGGAAACACAGCTAGAGTGGGCGAGAGAGTGTGGGAAATGGAGAGACGCAGAGTTGGCGCCAATTCAAACTACAATTTTCCCTAAAATTTCAAGCGCTTCTAAATCGGTTCGTTTTGATCCAAAATGGGTAAAAGAGGTATTTTTTGGAAAACTGGGAATGAGATCTAGGTTTTTGTCACAAAACCAGAAAAATAAATTTTACGCTGTCCTTCCTCTTTAAGGGAACATGTTTGTGTTACAATGCTTGATATTTATAGGCAAACAAAAATATCCCAGGGTGGACTCGAACTCTGGTCGCGAGATTTGCAAGTAAGGCCGCTACCACTTGATTAAGGCCCACCACAAATATTTTTACAATCACTATATAGTACTGAGAAACAAGCAAAAATGTTGAACGTTGCTATTTTTCTAAGATGAGTTCGAAAAAAATTTAAATTCCCATGATCGACGATTTTCAAAAGCATTAAGACGGGAAGTTTATAAATCTAGAGCTGATTGTGACATAGAAAATATTATTGAACAAAAACATATCATAAGGCCAAAATGACTTTACACAATTGTTTTTTGGTCGGATGGGTTACTGTAGCGTGGGTTACTGTAGCTAAAACCCGGTTTCTGTAACTCGCTTCAACGTGAATCAAATTAAAAACGGTCAATTAATAAAAGTTAGATAATTGCATTTGAAAAAAACTTTGTAATTGACAACAATGCCGAAAATGTTTTTTAAGGTGCCAAAAATGTTAAGAATCATCTTTTTTCCTTTTGTTCTGGTTACGCTATCATATTACACCCAAACCGCAAAAGTCTAAGTATTTACATAGTTTTAAACATTTGTTCTATTGACAACAAAATTTTTTAGGACATTTTTCAACCTTTTTACTGTTTGAAAATTTCTAATTATTTAAAAAAAAACAGATTTGTGGTTTTTTGTGCTTACTGATGGCAATCGAAATTACAACACTTTCTATGAATTTCAAAAATCTACCGTATCCAAATCTATTGTATCTACCGTAATGCGGCGCTTAAAAAAGATCTGGGCCCAACAGTTTCAGTATATTTGGGTTAAAGGAAGGAATGTAAAATCTGAAAAAAAGTTTAACTCAAAAAAATGTTTTGAAAAACACAGAAAAAAATATTTCGAATTAAATAAAAATAACGTTATGATTTTTTGAAACATTGGAAAGAAAGAAGTTTTCTGCTGTTTGAGTTTTTCAGCGAAAAAAGTTTCCCTCGCAAACAGTGGAATTATGTGTCAAAAGCCCTCGTCTGTCTCTTTTAGGTTATGCATGCCTTAGTCAACATACCGTACCCTCAGTGCACAAAAACATTTTCTAGTCATAAAAGTTCTAAAAGTTCAACAGGTGCAAAAACAATGACAATTTCTCACTGCAATTCACTGAAACGACCGCAGGTGAAATTACTCCTTGGCCAAATTAACAGCGAGACCATTCACTCTCCGCCATGACTACCGTTTTTTCCAGCGTTCATATAAGAAATATTCGGGCTGTTTCCACTACACCCATTCCTCAAGAAACAACTACATGGAGAATCAAAAATGGGACCAATAACTGGATCGATGAAGTTTGAAACCTCTGAAATTTCATTTTCAGTTTTATTTCAGCCAACTGTTGAAGTTCCACTGGAACAGAAGGATTTCATCTACTATCTTGTAATTGTAATTTTTATAATTACAATAATTGTATCGTTAGTTGTAAACTCTTTATTATTCTACGTTTTTGTAAAAGATGTCAAGGCGTATATGACGGTAGGTCAGATAGAATTCCAAAAAGTGTCACAATTACGCTGTTGTAATTAAAAACATCGCGTGACCTCAAAATAGCCGTGCCAAACTCAGCCACGCCCCTTTTTTAATATAGATTTAGGGAAGAGACGTGTGCACGTGCACACATTCACACGTGTGCAAGTGTGTGTTTTGTAATCCGTTTGTATTAAGTCACAATTTCAGAAACCGTTTTTCGCCTTCGTCGGCCAGGTGGTTTTGGCGAATCTACTAACAATCCTATCGCATGTCATAATTTCCGTGCCTGTTTTATTTCTCAGCTATCAAAATATCAAATATTTCGTATCAACAAGTGTGTAGCTTCATTAAAAAGATAAAAAAATTTAATTCAGAGGTTTATACCTTTTTCAACTTTCTGATCTTTGTATCTGACCAAGTTCTTCAAATCTCCACCCTGTGCATCGCAATCCATCGATTGATTGTTTTCATAGCTCCATCAAAGAAGAATATATGTGTGGGGTACGTGACTCAGTGAGTCAGTGAGTCAGTGAGTATTCGTGTGCGTGCAAGCGTGTATGCGTGTGTTTATTTTTCAGGGTGTGTGTGCGTGTGTGCGTGTGCGTATGTATGCGAATGCGTGCATGTGCGTGTGTGTGAATATTTATGTCTGGAAGTGTGTGTGTGGATGTGTGGATGTGTGAATGTGTTTATGTGTATGCGTATGTGTGCATGTGTCTTTGTACATGTGAGTGCAAGTGTGTACGTGTGTTTATGTATGAATGTGTGTATGTCCATATACATATGTGTGAGAGTGTGTGCACGTATGCACTTGTTGCTGTTTCTGAGTGTGTCTATGTGTACACGTGTGAATGTGTGTACGTGTATGCGTATATGCGCATGTGTGTTAATGTGAGTGTGAGTGTGTGTGCACGTGTTTATGTGTCTGAGTGTGTAACTATGTGGGAATGTGGGAATGTGTTTATGTCTATAAGTATCTATGTGTATCCATGGGTATGTGTGTATGCATGTGTGAACGTGTAGGTATTATGTGTGGGAGTGTGCATGTGGGTATATATGTAAGTAAATGTAGTGGTGTATGTAAATGTGACTGTGTGCGTGTGAGTGTGAGCGTGAGTGTGTGTATGCATGGATATGCGAATGTGTGTAGGTGTGTATGTGTGAATGTGTGTATGTGAACGTGTGTACGTGTGAATTGGGTATGTAAGAATGTGTGAATGTGATGTGTGTGTGTGCGTTCATGTATGTATGTGAATGTGACTGTGAAAATGTGTGAGTGAGTGAGTGACTGTGCGTGTGCATGTGTGTATGGGTGGTCTTGTGTGTGTGTGTGTGCACGTGTGCGTATATGTGCGTGTATGTGTGTGCGTTTTGGTGTGCATTTATGTGTGTATGTGTAGGCGTGTGCGTCTGCGTGCGTCTGCGTCTGCCAAATGTATAAGAGAGGATTGGTCAATGTATGGGCGTACGTGTGTGCATGTCCTTGCGTGCGAGTGTGTATGTGTGCGCGCGGTGGCGTGTGCGTGTGCGTGAGTGCGTGTGTGCGTGAGAAAGAGAGAAAGTTTCCTTTTCAGGTTAACCCTTCTCGTTGCCGTAATCCTTGTCTGGGTTCTCTCCTTCACTGTCGCTGCTCCAACCTTCGCCTTTGACTGTTTCCTTAAATTTGATTCTAAAAACCCTGAAGCTAATTTTCAATTCAGCTGCTCAAATCCTGTGCTAACACCAATCTTTTATCATGTAACTTTTTTTCACAACTTTAATCTTTTTAATTTTAGGTTTTCCTAGGCCAAAACATCCTATTCCCCCTAATTGAACTTGTAAGCTACGTGATAATTTTCTTCAAACTTACGTATATTCGAAGAACTACGGGGTATAATTACAAAGAAGGAGACATTCTTAGACAGGCAGTTGTCTTGACTGCGGTTTTTCAGGTTTGATTTTTATTTTTAAATTTTTGAACACGAATCCAAGTTTAGCTTTCGGTTCTGACTGCTTCTGTGGTTTCTTCATTTAGTATTAATGAAAGTATGGTATTTTTGACCAAACGACTTACAGCTACGGTTGGTTTAGGGTTGAAGGGGAAGGACCTCGTAAAATTGATTTGTCAAAGTCTCTTAACAATTATTTTAGTGAATAGATATCGTCGCCTTGATTTTGAAACACACCCCTTTTATATTATTTGGACTGCAAAAGAGGCGCGTTTACGCGGTCGGTTTACGCGTTTGCCGCACGAAAACACGGCTAGAGTGGGCGAGAGATTGGGAAAAATAGGAAGACGTAGAGTTGGCAGCAATTCAAACAACAATTTCCCTAACATTTCTAGCGCCGAAAAATCGGTTCATTTTGATCCAAAAAGGGTAAAAGAGGTATTTTTCGGATTCCTGGTAATGAGATCTAGGCTTTTATCACAAAATTTGAAAAATATATTTTTACGCGGTCCTTCCCCTTTAAAGCAACGCGCAGGCACTTCGTTAGCCTAAAGGTACTTGGCTTAAAAGGAGAAAACAGTGTAAAATCAATCTTGATAAAATCCAAGATCCAATTCCCAGGATTCTAAAAAAACCTTTTTTACCCATTTTGGTTCAAAATGAACCGATTTAGGAGCGCTTGAAAATTTCGGGAAATTGTAGTTTGAATTGCCGCCAACTCTGCGTCTCTCCATTTTCCATACTCTCTCGCTCACTTTAGCCGTGTTTCCGTGCAGCAAGACTCGGCCGTGTAAACGCGCCCCCTTGCAGTCCAAGTCATAAAAAGGGGTTTCCGAATAGTGGAAACGATGTCTGTTTAAAAAAAATAGTAAATATACTTTGAAAAATCAATTTAAGACATAATTTTCCTTTAAATTCATTGCCCGCATGTGTCGCGTATTGAATGGTTCGCCTCTCGCACCCGTATGGGATAGGCGACTCGAGGAACAGACCTCAACTATCAAAATTTTAGGTGGATCTTGTTGGGGGAGCCTTGGGTCCCTTGTACCTTATCATCAGCAGTAAGCAAATCAGAGACAGCCTTCCCTCAATTAGCATCACAGTTCGAGGAAGAAGAAGATCTCCAAATGTCTCTCTACCTATTTCTATTCCAAGCTACAGACGACCAGGAAATTGGCATTCCACTACTTTTTGAAGGAGTTTCCTTTTACGATTAAGTTTTCTCAATGTTAGTTCTAGTGCCATTCAAGTTGTAGAAAATTTATTTAACCAAATTAATTAATATAGAAAATTAACTTTTGAAATCACCTTGTTGCTGCAGCTTGGGTTCTAGCAACACTCACAAGATTTTTCTTCGTTTTTTTTCCTGTTATAAAGTTTAGCAACGGTTTTCTTACGGAATCGTTGAAGAACAGAAACATTATCAGTTCAGCAACTGAAAAATTAAGTTTTCAAAGTAAAACTATAAAAACTGACTACTTGCAAGTTGAAATAGAACTATTCCAGCCAGATTGTACGAACGACAGTATATCCAGTTGTAGGAGACATAGACAGAAGCAGTTAGAGGAGTTGTGAAACTTGAGGCACAGGCCGTGAAGAAGAGCTAAAAAGGTTCTGTCTCTCTCTCTCTCTCTCTCTCTCTCTCTCTCTCTCTCTTTCTCTCCTCTCTCTTTCTCCCTCTCTCTCTCTCTTTCTCTTTTCTCTCTCTCTCTCTTTCTCTTTTCTCTCTCTCCCCTCTCTCTCTCTCTCTCTCTCTCTCTCTCTCTCTCTCTTTCTCTCCTCTCTCTCTCTCTCCCCTCTCTCTCTCTTTCTCTTTTCTCTCTCTCTCCCCTCTCCATCTCTCTCTCTCTCTCTCTCTCTCTCTCCCTCTCTCTCTCTCTTTCTCTTTTCTCTCTCTCTCTCTTTCTCTTTTCTCTCTCTCCCCTCTCCCTCCCTCTCTCTCTCTCTCTC
>JAJQXH010000079.1:255000-282500 GCA_022343465.1 Oscheius sp. G VE-2021 | reverse complement strand
TATTTACACTGTATAATACTGATTACTGATTTTTAATCGGATTTTTTTTGAGTTGTAACTACAGTAACTTTTAGGTAAATATCGATTTTCGGTCCCGGGTTACGGTAGGCAATTTCGGGTTACTGTAACTTTCTTCAAACTTAACCAAAAATTCAAAAAAATAAAAATGGATCCATAGCCATTTTTATATTGAAAAGTCTGAAATTGACTTCAAAATATGTTTTCCCTGAAAATTTTATACTAAAACCAAAAAAACCTGAAAAATGTGAAAAAAGAAAAAACAGTTTTTTGGATTGCCTGAACTTTTTTATCAAAAGTGCGGGTATTTTTACTATGATAGAAAAATTCTCCGTACTTTTGAAATCTGTTTTCTGAAAACGCGTCTAACTGAAAATGTTTTTGAATTTTGAGCTACCACATCATGACGAAAACTGCGTTTGAAAAAAGCTAAACTGGCATTTTTAGCCACGATTTTCAAGGAAATTGACAACTGAAAGTTATAATTTGAGGGAATACGTTTCTTTTGTACTTATTTTGCATTACATGAACAAAATAACCTGTTTGGAGTCTATGTAAGCCGGATGAACTTCTGCTACATGACCTCTTACAATTTATATCTCTGCCATAACGTATATCACCCAATAACACTACATTTCGCTAATAATCTACCCCAAACACGTTGTTTAAAGGGGAAGGACCGCGTGAAAATAATTTTTCTGATTTTGTGATAAAAATCTGGATCTCATTCCAAGGATTCCAAAAACACCTCTTTTACCAATTTTGGATCAAAATGGACCGATTTAGGAGCGCTTGAATTTTCGGGAAATTGTAGTTTGAATATCCGCCAACTCTGTGTCTCTCTATTCCCCACACTCTCTCGCCCACTCTAGCCGTGTTTACGTGCGGCAAACGCGTAAAACGGCCGTGTAAACGCGCCCCTTTTGCAGTCCAAATCACATAAAAGGGGTATGTTTTAGAATCGTGGAAACGATATCTATTCAATGAAAGAATTATAAATAGACTTTGAAAAATTATTTTTACAAGGTCCTTCCCCTTTAAAAGTGTTTTGCTCTATGTTCTCTGTCTGTGTTCGGTGTCTCTGTGTAGAAAATTTATTTTACCCCACGGAACTAGGCTACAGTCGCCTGTATTTTCGGAACACTTAAAAGATTTTTAGTTTTTTTCCTTCCAGTTAGAAGGCTCATCATCGGTTTTCTTACCGAATCATTGAAACCCAGAAACATGATAAGTTCCGCAACTAAAAAATTGACATTTAAGGTAAACACATCAAAACTGACTGCTTGCAAGCTGAAATAGGACTAGTCCTGCCAGATTGTATGAACGGAAACGAATCCAGTTGTAGGAAACATAAACCGACGCGGTTATAAGAGTTGTTAAACTTGACGCACAGGCAGTGAAGAAGAGCTGAAAAGCTTTTATCTCTTTTTTTCTGTTTCTCCTTTTTTTATTATTTCTCTCTCTCTGTGTCTCTCTGTTTCTTGATCTCTCTCTCTTGCTCTCTCTCTCTTTCTCTCTCTCTCTCTCTCTCTCTCTCTCTTTCTCTATCTCTCTTTCTTTCTTTCTCTCTCTTTCTCTCTCTCTTTCCTCTCTCTCTCTCTCTCTCTCTCTGTCTCTCTGCCTCTTGCTCTCTCTCTCTTGCTCTTTCTCTATCGCTCTTTCTCTTGCTCTCTCTCTCTCTGTATTTCTCTCTCCTTCTCTCTGTCTCTCTCTCCCTCCCTCTATTTCTCTCTCTCTCTCCCTCCCTCTCCCTTTCTCTCTCTCTCTCTCTCTCTTTTTTTCTCTCTCTCTATCTATCTATCTCTCTATCTATCTATCTCTCTTTCTCTCTGTACCTCTCTATCTATCTCTCTCTTTCTCTCTCTTTCTCCCTCTTTTTGTCTTTCTCTCTCTCTTTCTCTCCCTCTCTCTCTCTTTCTCCCTCTCCGTCTGTCTGTATGTCTCTCTCTCTGTGTCTCTCTATTTTTCCCTCTCTCTCTCTTTTTCTTTCTCCCTCTCTTTCTCTCTCTCTCTATTTGTCTCTCTCTCCCTCTCTCTCTCGCTCGCTCGCTCGCTCTCTCTCTCTCTCTCTCTCTCTCTGCTCACCTGCTTATCCTTTTTATTCATATGATACCTCCATTTTACAAACTTATAATAGAAAGCAACCACAAAAGCAATTGTCAAAAGAAACGTCACCGAAGCTGTTCCCTCATTGTTCAACATAAGAAAAAACGAAAAATATTCCTAAAAACGAACACTACTTTTCCGAATGAAAAAATCTCACATGTGATTCTCTATCATTGCTGTTGATCAAAGGATCGAAAAGAAACGCAAGTTCCCGTGAATTGAAAAGAAGAGGTTTTGCAAAGAAGGTGAAGAATAACCCATAGCCGACTATTATTCCAATCCATATCCATATCCTTTGTCCTAAGGTTCTTAGGGTTAAGGTTAAAGTTAAGGTAAAACCTTTAAATAAGGCGTTAGCCCAGTTAGGTCTCCAAAGATCGAGAAGACGAGAAAAGGTCAGAACTGCGGTTGCAAGGCACATTCCACACCATGCCACTGAAATCAGAATTAAATTATTTGTTTTTTTCTGTCTAAAAACATTTTTGGGCCGACCTCAACCCAGTTTTGCCCTTCTATACTAAAATCACCGAGAAAACGGTCGAGGGTTCGGTTCCCGCCGGTGCTCTTTTATTTCGTTCCCTGTTAAACTTTAGTATTAACTAGACATCATTAAAGTAATTTGGAACTATTAAATATTTTAAAAAATTGAGGTTATTGCAAAATTGTAAAAATAGAAAGTTTAAAAAAAGTATTTTTCCCAATATATTTTTAAGAAGGCAGTATCAGCTTACGGAAAATTAAATAATCCCTCTTCAAGAGGGATTTCGTCCTCAATTTATTGTATTTTTATCTGTAATTTATTGAAATTTATTTTTGTAATTGATGTTTTTTTCCTGATACCTTCTTTGATTTGTTACCTGTTAAAGTAACAATTTTATTGAATTTTACAGGACCTTTTAGGTCAAAATCGATTTTCGGTCCCGGGTTACGGTAGGCGACCCCGGATTACTGTAACTTTCTTCAAACTTGCCATGACTACACTAATTGTGTGTTTTTTTCAATATCGATTTTCGGTCCCGGGTTATTGTAACTTTAACTTAACCAAAAATTCAAATAATTAGAACTAGCCTTGACACTAATTTTGTCTGTTTTCTGTTTTGTTTTCAGATTTAAATTATTTGCTTTTTTCTTTCTAAAAACCAGAACCAATTCCACTCACATATGTCCCCACAACCTATTAGGTAGATTGTATGTGGGTAATTACAGAAAACAGCTCCTTTGATGAAAAGAATTCCCCCAACTACAGATCCCATGAATAGATTGTAGATTTGAAATATGGAAATTATCACAAGAAGCTTGTAAGCAGACAACTTTGTCAGTTTTTCTTTGATAAAGACGAGAATGGAAACGGAATATAGGAACTGAAATGCTAGTTTTGAAATCGGACACTTACAATTTTACAATTGAGATGATACCGTAGATGATAAACGCGGAGCCGAGAAAAGGATTAGGATTTCCGGAGGCAAACCATTCTTCAGAGGATTTCTTGGATCTTAATAGCATTATTAAAGTAGGAGGAAGGAATAACTGGTACACGCGTACACGTGCCGCCTTACGACTGCTAATGTGAGCGTGAAGAGTTACACATCCACACAGGCACACATACGCTTACGCACACGCGCAGAGGCACACACATGTTCACAATTCATCATTATGAAACTTACACGTCCATCTGTCCAACTCTCACACACGCTTAACAAACTTTGATATATATTTTTTTTAAATTTTACGCTGTCCTTCCATTTTTGCATTTTTGAAAACATTTTTGGGCCGACCTCACCCCAGTTTTGCCCTTCTATAATAAAATCACCGAGAAATCGGTCGAGGGTTCGGTCCCCGCCGGTGCTCTTTTATTTCGTTTCCTGTTAAACTTTAGTATTAACTAGATCTCAATAATTAAAGTAATTTGGAACTTTAAAAATTTTAAAAAAAATTAAAAATTGAGCTGGTTGCAAAATTGTAAAAATAGAAAGTTTAAAAAAGTATTTTTCCCAATATATTTTTAGAAGGTAGTATCGGCTTACTGAAAATTAAATAATTCCTCTTTAAGAGGGTTTTCTT
This sequence comes from Oscheius sp. G VE-2021, assembly GCA_022343465.1. Lineage (NCBI taxonomy): Eukaryota > Metazoa > Nematoda > Chromadorea > Rhabditida > Rhabditidae > Oscheius > Oscheius sp. G VE-2021. The sequence goes on along the minus strand of JAJQXH010000079.1, from coordinate 278,315 downwards.
CCTCAATTTATTGTATTTTTATCTGTAATTTATTGTAATTTATTTTTGTAATTGATGTTTTTTGCTGATACCATCTTTGATTTGTTACCTGTTGAAGTACACGCGTACACGTGCCGCCTTATGTGTATAAGGTCACACTCACACGTACACATTTGTCATTGATGTTCTAATACTCATAGTCGAAGGTTCACGTGTTTCAGTGGAATATCCAAGTTTTTCACATTCACACGTTTTATTTTTTTATCGGCCTCCGATCACACACGTTAACAATCCCGAAAGCACACGTGCTCACAAGCTCATTCGTTCACAATTCCAGCGATCACATTCACACGCACACTCAAAAAAAACTCACACTTCGCAGCTGTAAAAGGGAGGAAGTCCACCATTCTGAATATAAGCTTGCATGTTTGACGTTGAGATAAAACTGAAATCACAGTTTAACGCAACCTGAAAACAACGTCTGAAATATGTTGTCCAAGAAAAACCATGGTTTCTGAGTCGGGGATCACAGACCGCATAGTTTGATTTAATTGTGGAGTCTAGAAACCAAACGATAAAAAAAGTTAAAACAAGCATCTCGCTAACACTTAAAAGTGGTGTTTGACCAAAATGAATTTTTTTCTCAAGGACCGTTTCGATATTAGGAAAATGTCATTATTTTTTTTAAATTCAAAAATGGTCTTGCGAAAAATTACATTTTTTTGAATTTTTTGGATAAAATTTGTAATGCAAACGAATTTTTAACCACATTTTACGATTTGACGCGAAATTGAATGGAGATTTTAATGAATATAACTTCCTTCTTCCACCGATGCCCCAACAGTGAAAAGTGCAAAAAACAACTTTTATACCTTTGAAATTTTGAAAATTCGTTAAAAACATGTTTTTTTCACATGTAAATGATGAAAGGGTTTTTGTTCAATATAAAACACAATTATTTACAAAATGTTACTGTAAAGATTTAAAACGAGAATTCCCCAAAAATCCTTTGCGACACCGGGAAAAGGGATTTTGTCAAAAACATGGTTATAAAATATTTCTATTTCTGAAGGTCTTAAAAAATATTTTTGAGAATTGTAGATCAATAGCGATTTTTGGTTTCGGGTTATTGCGCGCGAACCCGGGCGGCATCTCAGACTTCATCAAAACCCCTGACATATGAATAAGTTATCAAAAAAACTTATTTTAACTTTTAAAAAAGGCGAAAATTTTGACGTTTTTTTCCCACATTACTCTTGCAAATGATGGAAAGCGTTGACATGTAAAACAAATTTGTTTATCATGTCAAATCCTTTCTGAAAAGTACTACAGTGCGGGCCATAATTATGCGGCCACCTTTCTCTGTGGCCTAGCATGCATTCATGAACAGATTCTTTTTTTTAAATCGGAATTTTTATTGACATACGACTCTGTCACGTCCGTTCCCGCGAGGGCCCTTGTTTCAGCATACGAAGGTAAATTTTTCTTGGTGCCAAAACAGACACCATTCGAGAGAGCGTAAAAAGTTACCCCAGAATCTGTTCTTGTTTAATTTTTTAAAAAATTCTGTTTTGAGCACGGTGCAACAAAAAACATAAATTTTGGCCATCAAACTTTTCATCATTCTTCATTTGAATACCCAAAGTTTTATCCCCAGAATTGCTTTTACAAACCGTTCTGCTCGCTAATTTTTTTTGAAAAATTAAACAAGAACAGATTCTGGGGTAACTTTTTACGCTCTCTCGAATGGTGTCTGTTTTGGCACCAAGAAAAATTTACCTTCGTATGCTGAAACAAGGGCCCTCGCGAAAACGGACGTGACAGAGTCGTATGTCAATGAAATTCCGATTTAAAAAAAGGAATCTGTTCATAAATGCATGCTGAATCCAATGGATAAAGCCGTACTATTTTAGAAATTTTCGCAATGACTAAAATTTAACAGAGAAAGGTGGCCGTATAATTATGGCCCGCAGTGTATACTTATGGGGTTTAGATGAAGTTTGACAGAGATACCGTAACCCGGGTTCGCACGCAATAACCATAAATCGATATTGACCTAAAAGTCAAAAACTATTTTCCTGTGTCGTAGTGCATTACGCTTATAGATATGTATTCGTTTTAAAATTCAAAAAAGGGTATAAAAAAGAAAAAAAAGTTTCAAATAGAACCATCCTGGAAAAAAATCACACTAGAAATTTAAAAAAAGGCTTTCTTCAAATTTCGTCAACTATTCATGGGGCTTTTCTTATATTGACCTATTGATTGTATTTTGCAAATCTTGTCAGGGTTCACATTAGGTTAGTGGAATAACAATAAGCCCAATCAAATGAAAACTTCAATTAGTACCGTAGGTTCTCAAAAACGCACGTAGTTCCTTGTACAGATTTTTGAATCTTGAGGGTGCGTTCACTCTATAAATCAAACTTTTTTATTCAAGGGAACGCTTGTAAAAAAAAACAATTTTGGTAGATTCAAAGCAGGGTTTCTATGACAATGCCCCTTGTTTGAAAAAAAAAAGAAGAATGATAATTTTGAAAAATAATTTGAATATTAAAAATTATTTAGTCGTTGAAAATTACATAACTGTATCTTAGTAAACAAGGAAGTTCAACATTACACAAATAAAATGTGAACCGGCGGGGACCGAACCCTCGACCGTTTGCTTCGTAATTTCAGTATAGACGGGCTAAACCGGGCAAAAATTCTTTTCCAGATCTAGCGTTTTTGATAGAATCTAAAAACACGCAAAACCTGACATTTCTTTCCTGACTATTATTTTTGTCGGTGGCAGCAATTCAAAGCCAAAACTTCAAACTTGTATTAAAAATACGGCAAAATGGGAGGTTTAAAAATAATTAATGTTTTGCCTGAATACCAAGTCGCCTTTGATTCATGAGCCCTTGAAGACAAATTTCTTGTGATTTGCGAGTTGAATAACAATAAACTCGATTAAATTAAAACTGACTTTTACACCGCATAACATCAAACAGCGTCCGTATGTTCATTTCGTGCTACTGTAATTAAACAGGGGTGCCACTACTTTAAAGTACATTACAGAAGGGTCCAGAAATTTTTTTTTAATGTCTAACGCTCCTTTAAATAATTTATGCTTTCACCAGCTTTTTTGCAGGATTCTGAAGCAAACTATATGATTTGGACTGCAAAAGGGGCGCGTTTACACAACCGAGTTTTGCAATTGCCGCACGGAAACACGGCTAGAGTGGGCGAGAGAGTGTGGAAAATGGAGAAACACAGAATTGGCGGGAATTCAAACTACAGTTTTCTGTAGTTTTCCTCGAAAAAACCGCGAAAACCCATTTAAAAGTTTTAAAAATAACCGATGTTTTGTCTGAATTATCATTTTTGATTTGTGACCTGTTTAGGTTACAATTTTCTTGTATTTTTGAAGAGTTAATTTTTGGCTAGTCGAATAACAGTTAGCTCAATCAAATGAAAACTACTATTTACACCGTATAACCTCAAAAAACGTACGTTTAACCATTTCCTGGTACTAATTTTTAATCAGGGTTATTGCGGGAGAGACGCCGTAAAAGTACATTACTTATAGTCGGTGTCCAATGGACAAAGGTTATGGGAAAATAATTTTTCGATTTTTCCCACTATTTCGAAAAATGCCTCTATAACCCATTTCCGATTAAAATGAACCCATTTAGGAGCGCTTGAAATGGTAAAATTGAAGTTTAAATTGCCGCCAACTCTCCATTTTCCACACTCTCTCGCCTACTTTAGCCGTGTTTCGTGCGGCAATTGCAAGACTCGGCCGTGGAATCGCGCCCCTTTTGCTGTTCAAATCATATTAAATCTGCAGGTTTCAAAATAACTATTTAATTAAGTAAATAGACCTTGAAAAGTCAATTTTGTGAGGTCCTTCCCCTTTAACCATTGAACCTAAAGTTGTATCAATCGATAGATTATGCTATGCTTACACCAAATCAATCGATATCAAAGATTTGGTTAGGTCTCAAAGCGATAGAGTTCTACAACTTTTCAAACAAAAAAAATTAATTTAATCTGATTGAACACAATATCAATCGAAAGTTCATGGTATGGTTCCAAATTAATCGATAATCATAGATTTTTTGGGCCTCGAAGCGAAGCGATAGCGCGCCAGAACTTCTTTTTGCGAAGCGATAGCGCGCCAGAACTTCTTTTTAATGAATTTAGCCCTATCGAACCCAAGTTGTCTCAATCGAAAGCTTATGATATGGTGATCCCAAATCGATCGATATTGATTGATTTTAAGTGATTCTACGCGATAACGCGCCAGAACTTTTGAAAAAATAACTTTAGCCGATTGAACCAAAAGTGATATCATGAGTTTTCCATTAATCCTTTTTTAATTAAAATTTTTTATTTTTATGAACACAACAAAAAAATATAATTCGAGCCCATAGTTGTGTAATTCGATAGCTAATGGTATGGTGATCCCAAATCGATCGATATTGATTCATTTGGGTTCTTGGTCCCGGAGCGATAGCGTTCCAGAACTTTAAAAAAAATTAGTGTAACCTTATTTAATCAAAAGTTATATCAATCGATATGTAAATAATATCTATTAGAAATCTACAATCGATATAATCGATATGTAATCGATAATGTGATAAATTAATCACAACAAATTAATTTTTCGCAGGTATCTGCTATTTTAAAGTTTTTTGAAACCCGTTTTGTAGCTTATCTCAAAAATGAATTCCACATAGTTTTCCTCCGTTAGCCAAAGTTAAACCATACTTTTTCCTTTGATCTACTTTTTAATTTATTTTACAAAACAAATTTGTAAACGAAACAAAAAAATCTAATTATGCCACAGCCGCAACATTGCTCTCCGTTGGCTTTACAGCAGTGATAGTGTTCGCAACCACTTTTGTTTTCTTCTTTTTGGTTAGAAACTCTTGCAAAGGAATTCTGACCAAGTCGTTGAAGAACAAGAACATCACCAATTCGGCTACTGAAATCACCAATTATTCATTGTTTTGCTTTCTGTCTTACTGCTTGCTAGTTGCCACAAGAATAATCCTGTAAGATTGTATGCTCGGCTATAAAACCAGTTGTAGGAAACGTATACGGTAGCAACCACAAGAGTGTTGAAGCTTGAAAAACAAGCCATGGTGAATAACTGGAAAATATGATTGAACATTCAATTCTGAGAGGAGAACAACCATAAAAAGTAAAATCAAAAAGTTTAAAATTTATTGATCAATATAGATTTTTCGGGTTATTGCGTGCGCGCCCGGAATATGGTATTACTTTGCTCAGAACTGAATTCTCTACAATATATAAAAAAATCCCAGACACACAATTCCATTTTTTGAAAGCAAATTTTGTTTGAGTGAAAAAATTTTCACTATTTTGTCTTTCTAACTCGCTTGCGACCCTAACAATAAATGTGTTCATTCAAAATGTTTTTTTTAATTAAATTTCCAATCGATTGACTCCTCCAATTTAAAATTTGGTTCACGTTAAACGGAGATATAAATTTGACTTATTAGGCCACGCCCACCAAAAGCCGAAAATCGATAATTTCCAATTTTGTTAGAAAACACATTGATGGGTCTAGGGGCCTGGACAGCAACAAAAAGTATTTTTTGACAAATCAAAACAAACAAAAATCAAAGTTAAAATGATTTTTTCTAGTCATCGAAATTTGGTGTTTTTTTTTCATCAAATTACTATTTCAAAAATGTAATATAAACGTTATAATAATTATCGTGTCGTTCACAATGGCTCAAAGTGGTCGAAAAGTAAAAAAAACTTACATAAACAAAATGGGCCCCTTGTGTTTAAAAAAATTAGAACTTTTTTTTACATTTAAAAAAAACTTGGTTTATCAGATTTTTTGGTTGTCACTTTTGATTTTTGAAAGTTCCCGCTGGAAAAAAAACGATAAAAAGACGTAATTTACCTGTTTGTCTTTTTTCTCCATTTGATGTTTCCAAAAAACACATTTGTAATAAAAGGACCCCGCAAAAGCAACAGTCAGGATGAACGTCACAGAAACAGTTCCCTCGTTGTTGAGAACCACAATGTAGGACAAATATTCCTGTAAAGGGTACCAAATTTATAAATGTAACCCAAAAACTGACAAGTAGGCGGCTACCATCAGCGTAGATAAGGGGGTCAAAAAGAAAAGCGAGCTCCCGGGAGTTGAAGAGAAGGGGAGTTGCGAAGAAGAAGAAACACAGGCCATAGCCAATTATGCCACAAAACCAGAACCAGATTTTTATGCCTAAAATTATAAGTAGCTCAGTTTTTTTCACTTTTTAGGTTAAAGGACGTCGTAATATTAATTTTTCAAAGTCACTTTATAATTTTATCGTTGAATAGTTGTAGTTTCCACGATTCTGAAACATACCCCTTTTATATGATTTGGATTGCAAATGGGGCGCGTTTACATGGCCGAGTCTTGCAACTGCCGCACGGAAACACGGCTAGAGTGGGCGAGAGACTATGGGAAGAAAGGCGGCAATTCAAATGACAATTTCCCCAAAATTTCAAGCGCTCCTAAATCGGTTCATTTTGCTCCAAAGTGGGTAAAAGAGGTATTTTTCGGAATCCTGGGAATGAGATCTAGGCTTTTATCACAAAAAATATTTTTAGATGGTCCCCTATAAAAAGATGAATATACCTTTAAAAAGCAACTTGTGAAAACTGGGACTCGACAGGTCGATTAAACGAGAGAAGGTTAAGAGGCCACTGGAGAGACACATTCCACACTAGGCGACTGAAAATGAAATTTTCATTTGCAAATTTTAAATTTCAAAATTTCAAGTTTCGGTTGAAATTTAAAAAAACTGAAAAATGAAACAAACATAAGCCTCCGCAGCCTAAAATGTAGATGAAATTGGGATAGTTGCAGAAAACAGCTCCTTTGATGAAAAGAATTCCCCCAACGACAGACCCCATGAAGAGATTGTTCATTTGAAGTATTGAAATTAGGACAAGAAGTTTGTAGGCAGAGTACTTTGTTAGTTTTTCTTTGATGATTAGGTAGATTGAGATAGAATACAGAAGCTAAAAATTGTTTAAACAAAAGTTTTATTTGAGGAAATGTACCAGACAAATGCTGCCGTATGCCAAAAGGCCGGAACCAAGAAATGGGTGAGGAATTCCTTCGGAGAACCATTCTTCAGATGATTTGTTGGAGCTGAATGTGAATGAGTCTTACAAACTCACAGGCTGACACATTAAATCACTTATTCACATCCTTAGTTGCTCACATACTCACGTACTCATTTACTAAATTATGACACTTACATTTCACATCGATAGAGTGGAGGAAGACCTCCATTCATAATAAATGCCTGCATTTTTCTTAAATAATATAAGACGGTGGAGAACGACGGACGTGAGCTAAACTGTTTTTTTAACTAAACTTTTTTGTGAATTACTGGGACTTTAGTTTAGTTAAGACGCCTTTTTTATAAGATTCGACCTCATCGGGAGATAGAATTTTTTATGCCTTGTTTTGAGCTCATGTTTGTTAATAAAGGATTTCATAACATTTTTACTAAGAAAATAACTTTTTTGGCTCTCCTGGGTTACGGTAGCTCGGGTTACGGTAGCGCACAACGAGTCATCTGTATCTCAGCCCAACTTTCACCAAATTTCAATTTGAAAAAAGCAATCGATCGGAAATTTTATTTTAAAAAACATTGTAATTGAACGTATTTTCATATTTTGATTTCTTACCTGTGAAAAATGCCGAAACCCATATTTCATTTTCACTTTTTTAAACATTTTTCATCATAAGTCGTGAAAATCGAAAAACTCTCCTCCAGAACTTAAGTATGTTATTCGTTACACTATTTGGGGTAAAAAGTTTATTGACACCAAAAAATTCTAGGGTACCGCATTTTGAGATAATTGGCTTTGAAGTTTGCGAATCCTTTGCGCGCCTGCCTTGAACGGCGGCCGCTATCACTGATTATGATTCGTGTTTTGTTTTTTGATATCAGAAACCGGTACACAAAGACAAAGTCACTTGTTTTAACCTTTTGCCCTATTTTTTGTTTTGATTGAGCGTAGTTTTTCCATAAATAATGATTTTATCATTATTTCACTCAGTTTTTTTACATTCTTTAATGTTTGAATTCCAACCCATTAAAATTTATGTGTGAAAACACAAAATACATCGTAAAAAAGAGTTTTTCAAAATTAAGGATTCATATTTAACAAAGTTTTATTTTCGAATTCGAAACTTTAAAAATTCTCATATCTCGACTTTAATACATTTGCGAATTTTAAAAAAATTCAAAAATTTCGAACCAAGTTCTTCCTCATATTTGGAAAATACACTATTCGTATTTTATCACTTTTCTACATTTGGACAAGTATTTTTTTCACACATAAATTTTAATGGGTTGGAATTCAAACATTAAAGAATGTAAAAAAAACTGAGTGAAATAATGATAAAATCATTATTTATGGAAAAACTACGCTCAATCAAAACAAAAAATAGGGCAAAAGGTTAAAACAAGTGACTTTGTTTTTGTGTACCGGTTTCTGATATCAAAAAACAAAACACGAATCATAATCAGTGATAGCGGCCGCCGTTCAAGGCAGGCGCGCAAAGGATTATTATTAAGGAAAACGAACATTGGTTATTGCAAAAGAATCGAACAAAGCTGTTTTCTGCCTATTTTGGTAAGGAATCAGATGGTTGTACACCGCAACCAAAATACAAATACAATGTAAGCTTAAGAAAAACAGAAAGATAAAGGAGAGAGAGAGAGAGAGAGAGAGAAACAGAGAGAGAGGAATTTCAGTTTGTGAAAATTAGATCCTGGTGACTTGCCATTAAATTTCGACATTTTCGATTGTTTTTAAATTTAAATTAGATTGTTCGATTGTTTATCGATTCATGCCTTCAAATTGAAATTTGGTTGAGTTTGAAGAAAGTTACCGTAACCCATGGTCGTCTACCGTAACCCGGGACCAAAAATCGATATCGGCCAAAAAGTCTCAGAATGACATATTTAGCCCATATAATGACTTTTGACAACTTTTGGGCAAAATCGAAGCCTATGAAAAAATCCTATGTCAATGACTACATGGACTCTGCTCGATTTTTACTGACACGGTCTCTTAAATACAAAAAAAAAAAGAAAAGACCATTGTTTTTGTTTAAAAGGCCGATTATCGAAATTAGGACTTCTAAGCATCGCGGGAGAAAAAATATTCAAAATTGCGAAATTTTAACACATTTTAAAAATAATTTGCATACAAATTTAAATATTTTTTAACAAAAAAAATTTTGACTAACAGGAATAATGAAAACATTAAAAAAATTAAAATTACTTGTTATTTCATGAAAAAAATTTAACTTGTTTATTTACTTATTATATCTAAACAAATTATTTTTGTTTTTATAATTCACCAGACAGAATATTGTTTTTTCTGAGTACAAAAAATTATAATTGCATGGGGTACCCTGTAACTTGAATGAAATGTAAGAATGTAGCAAAAAGTGGAGGCATTTAGTGAATGTATTCTGAATTGTTTGTTTGGTTTGAAGTTGAAAAATGGAAATTCACAGGTGAAAATTCGTTGCAAATTATGGAAACAAAAACCAATGTAACAAAAATCAGAAGAAATTGGTTTTTGAAGACTTTTTTCTTTTTCCTTTTTTCAAAACCTTAAAGAACAATTCCAGAATGAATAGAGATTTTCTGATAAAAAAACTATTTTTCTACTAAAAAAAATCTTTTTTTTTCTATATATAAAATGAAAAGAGATTTTCTATTAAAGCAACATTTATTACATTTACCCACAAATTCAGATCAATAAAATCAAAAATAATATAATACGCATTTATACAATAGAACATATTAACATAGATATTCAAGTTTCAAAAATCTGAGATTCACAAATAATACACAATTTTTAAAGCCACAATTCTTAAGATCTAGAAAAAAGGCGTGGAATAGAGGGAGATTGACGGAAGGCAAAAAGAAACGCTAATCCTCCTCCGAGATCTTGGAGCCACCCTCGAAATACTGAAAAAAACGGCTTTAAACGTTTTTACACGCAGACATACCCTTTTCAGACGGTCGGCGTACTCAGTTTTCTTTGCCAACTGAAAAATATTGATTTTTTCTGAATTGAAATTTGGAATTTCAATGTGAAAATGCAATTAAAATTAAAAATACGTAAAATTCTTATAGAATTGGATGGAGCAAAAACCTTTGGCTTTTGCTGAGGATAACATATCTAAAAATTTATAAGATTTTTGGGATTTTCTAGAATATTTTGGTGAAAAGTCAAGTTTTTTGGGTCACCTGAAAATTTTTACCCTAGTCATGCTGAGATCTCTTCATATTCGAAAAAAGATTTGATATCAAACCCTTTTGTTGGATATCTCGAACGCATAAAAAAACTTGATTTTTGACCAAAATTATTGAGAAAATCCCAAAAATCTATAATTTGTTAACAAGATACAAAAAGAAACTTTGACTTAGAAACAAAGTTTTTCTCTTATAAAATTGACTATCGATTGCAACTATGGGTTTTTTTTATTAATTTCAATTTGAAAATGTAGTTTTTATGCTTACCGCTTCTTCCTTCTGATTCAGGTTCAGCCGAAGTTCTTGAATTGTCTTTGCCGCCATTGTGTTTTTCTTAAAAAATTACTTTTGGCCCAAAGAAAATCGGGACTTGCCTGTTTCGCTTTTTGCAGTTCAGCGTCTAAATGTTCCTTCTCTGAAGCCGCCCGACGTGCCTAAAAATGTTAAAAATAGTTAAAAATAATCAGGATTCCGAAAGAAATACCTCTTGCACTCGTTTTGGATCAAAATGAACAAACTTTAAGAAGCGCTTGAAATTTTTGGGAAATTGTCGTTTGAATTGCCGCCAAATCTGCGCCTCTCCATTTCCCACACTCTCTCGTCCACTCTAGCCGTGTTTTCGTGCGGCAATTGCAAGACTCGGCCGTGAAAATGCGCCCCTTTCGCAGTCCAAGTCATACAAACGGTTTTGTTTGTTTTGTTTTAGAATCATGGAAACTATATCTATTCAATGAATGAATTGCAAAGAGACTTTGAAAAATCAATTTTACGACATCCTGATCTTTAAAGGAACCGTCAGGGACCGAAATATGAATATATGGAATATTCATTTTTTGGTTGAAATTTTCAAATTTTCAACATTCCCGCATGAAAGGACGCAGAAAACTCGGATTGTCTTACATGGTAGAGCTGCGAGTTTCACACCCGTACGAGATCGGCGGCCGGGTAAAAGTAGTCCCGTCACCTACAGCAATGGGTACCGTAGACCGCAAGAGGTCCCTGACGGTTCTTTTAATCAGTCGGTTTGATTAGAGGAATCTTTGTTAAATAAAAAAATTCACCCCTGCTTCTTGTTCAGCCACCTTCTTCTCTAAATCCTGCATTTTGTTTTTCATCTGAAAATTGCAATCATTAAATTTTAATAGACTTCTACGTACCCTGGAGACCAAATCTTGGAATTCGGCCTGCTCGGTGAGGTACTTGTTATGGAATTTGTTGTTCTTCTAAAACAAAACATTCAGATTGTTTACGGAATACAGAGTTTATTGCAAAATTAAAACATACCTCCAAGGCAGCAGTCACTTCTTCCGCCGTGACAGAAGGGGCTTTCTAAAAATTGGGTTTTTTAATTCACCTTATTTTTTTAAAATCATTTTAGTTTTTTAATTCATTTAATTCATTTTTTATTTTTTTAAACATGTTTTAATTCACGTGTTTGTTTGGGAAAAATCATTTTTTACATGAAAGGGACCGTGTTAAAAAAAATGGAGTTTTTTTTTTGAAAATATATAACAATTTTTGGGATAAAACGCGCCGTTTCGGAAAAATCTGACTATGAAAAGCAATTTTTGGCCATTTTAGGTGACAGGCACCTGTGGAAAACCGGCATATAAACGAACTACGTGCACGGTGTTTACGCGTCCGTCTAATACATCGATTTATCGATTTGTTGTCGTAACTTTCGAGTTTTCAATGTTCCCGCCTGAAAAGACGCAGAAAACTCTGTTTGCCTGATATGGTAGCGCCGCGAGTTTCACACCCGTACGAGATCGGCGGCCGCGGCAAGGGTAGTCACCATACGGTAATTAGCACCATGGGGAATTAAGAGGCCGTCTCTGTGAGAACACAGCAGGTGCCTTACCCGGAACATAGGAAACAAAATTTTGGATTTGGCTGAAATCTCGTGGGTGACCTCCACTGAACACGTTATTGCAGAAGTTTTTTCACACTTGACCAAAAAATTAAAGTATAAATAAAAATATTGTATTCGAAATTGGTGATTTCTCCAGAGAAAACAAAGTTTTGTGGCGAAAACATTTAGTTTTTTTTTAAACAGCACTTTCCGCAGCTTTTTTGAGTTTTGCGAAAAAACTTTCCCTTTATGGTAAACGGCTAATTATGTTTTTCGTCTGTTTTTTCAACATTTTTCGCATAGCTTTTATGATGGGACCATTTTTTTACCGTTCTTGGCAAAATTGCGTTTGAAAATGGTGACCCTTTTTGTATATCGAAAATAGGTCCCTGGCGGTTCCTTTAATACTTTGGATTAATCGAAAAGGGTAAAACATGTTAAGACAACATGTCTGTAATTTTGGAACAATTGGGAAACAGACGCGACATAGGAAATTGTTTGCCTCCGATTTGGCTCAAAATTTGTTTCTGAGGTACCCTAAGGGTGTTTTTGAAGGTTTTGGACTTAATTACTCGTTATCGATATTTTAAGAGAATAGATTTCAAAAATTAAAATCTGTTGAGTTAACTCTAGGGTTCAAATCACTCGCAGAATTCAAAAACGAAGAGATTAGAACCCAAATGTTGAACATAAACCGACCAGATTGAAAAAGTCGTTTTTCAAAACATATTTTTCAAATTTTCTAACTTTTAAACTAATTTTTTCAAATACATTTATATAACAAAGTTGTTCCTTATAAAATTTCCAATCCATTCCATACCTTATTTTTAAACTTTGCTTTTCATTGAAGTGAGTTAGGAAAAATTTATACCGATGACGTCATCACAGTCCAAAAAATCGATAACGACTAATTAAATCCAAAACCTTCAAAAACACCCTTAGGGCACCTCAGGAACAAATTTTGAGCCAAAAAAGGCAAAAAAAAATTCTATGTCGCAGTACTAGTCGATTATTGCTGACATGTTATCTTAAAGGGGAAGGCCCTCGTAAAATTGATTTTCAAAGTCTCTTCACAAGCGCTCCTAAATCGGTTCATTTTTATGCAAAATGGGTCAAAGAGGTATTTTTTGGAATCCTGGGGATGAGATCTAGGCTTTTATCGCAAAATCTAAAAAAATTATTTTCACGCGGTCCTTCCCCTTTAAAATTAAACATGTAAACACATACCTGATTTATGGCGGTATCTCCAGTAACAGGGTTGCTCTGGCCTTCAGGGGCAAACGGCGGAGGCGCGTAGTTTGCCATGGAGTCGTCGGTGAAGATGGCCCTGTCATTGACATCCTCGAGGTCCCCTGGACCAGATGTTCCAAAATTGATCTTCGCATAGTCCTCCTGAAATATAAGTTTTTGGTTATACGAAACATATTAATTATTCATAATTTCTTTTTTCCGTATTTCAGAAATTATTTTTATGAACAAGTTTTATATGAGAGTATTGAAATTAAAACGAGATGAGTTGTGTTTTTTCAATGGAGTTGAAAATCGTTTCGTGTTACGTTGCTTCAATTTTTAACTGCAGGCACATTTCATTACAATTTACGTTTTATTACATTATTACGTTTTTTTAATAATTTTTCTTATTTTGCGATAAAATCATTCCCGGAATTCCAAAAAAACGCCAATTTACTCATTTTTGCATCATAAGGAACCGATTATGGTGTGCTTTAAATTTTGGTGAAATTGTAGTTTGAATTGCCGTCTACTCTGCGTATCTGCATTTCCCACACTCTCTCGCCCCCTCTAGCCGTGTTTTCGTGCGGCAATTGCAAGACTCGGCCGTGTAAACGCGCCCCTTTTGCAGTCCAAATCATATAGAAGGAGTATGTTTCATAATCGTGGAAACTACACTTATTCAATGAAATAATTGTAAAGAGGCTTTAAAAACTCAGTATAGCTTTTTAAACTCAAATAGCGTGTAGCTAAAAATTTTAGTTGAAAACGCAAAAAGGCGTACTAACAAACTAGGGTATTTTGGCAAAATTCGGGTTTGGCAAGAGTTTTACATGTTTAATTCGAGCACACGAATGCACAATATACATTATACTATTTTTTTCCAAAACTATTTACCATCTCATTCTGTTGATCTCCAGACGAACACGTGGGCGTTTCCTGAGTGGCAGGGGGCTGCTGCAAGTCAGACGAAGAGCTTGGCAGAATCGGAGACTGAATGTTGATGTGTTTAGGTTGTCACAATTTTAGTTCGAAGATTTCTCAAGGTTCCTTTGAGAAATTTGAAAAATCGAAATTTGTATTTTTTTTAGTTTTTTTAACAGATTAATTTGCCAATTTTCAGACTATTCACCTCATCATCAGCCAAAACGTGAGGGCTCCAGGCGAATGTGTTACTGACAAAAGCGGCAAGGAGTGGATCTGTCGGCGGCTAAATAGAACAGTATGTGTGTGCGTGTGTGCGTGTGAATGTGTAAATGTGCGTGTGGGCGTGTGTTTGTGTGAATATGTAAATGTGTGGTTGTGTGTGTGTGTGTGCGTGTGCGTGTGCGTGTGTGCGTGTTTGCGTGCGCGTGTGTATATGTGTATGTGTGATGTGTGTATGTAGTGTGTGTATGTGTGTGTGTTTGCGTGGGTACGTGTGACTGTGTAAATGTGTGTCTGTGTGTATGTGTGTACGTGTGAATGTGTAAATGTGCGTGTGGGCGTGTGTTTGTGTGAATATGTAAATGACTGTGTATGTGTGTGTATGTATGTGTGTGTGTGTGTGTATGTATGTGTGTGTGTGTGTGTGTATTCTAAAACAAGTATTACTCACAGTCGATGAAGAAGCTCCAATCAAGGGCTCCAGGCGTTGGTTGCTCCGTCGGACTACCAAGTGAGAAGCCGGGCCTTCGGCGACAGTCACCATAGAGGGAGGGGCCGCAAACCTCGGCCTTTTCTGAAACACCATATATCAATGTGGGTTGTTAATATTTTACTACCGCCTTCGGTGCGATCGTGACAGAGCTGGAGGATGTGGCCTACTCCGCATTGTTGGCCTGAAATTTCAATGTAAGTGAGTGAGTAAGTGAGTGAGTGAGTGAGTGAGTGAGTTTCAGTACCTCATCCAATGGCGCGTCTTCCTCGGCCTCCTGGTCTTCTGCCGTGTCCGATGCCGCAGGGTTCTGTTCCTTCCTTTTCGGTGCGCTGGGAATGGAGTCTTCGGGATCCTCCTGAAATAAGCATTCTACTTTCAAAGGATTTCTCCATCTATTTCTCTATGTTTTTCCTTACTCTCTGTATCTCTCTCTCTCTGTTTATATGTCTCTCTGTCTCTCTATCTATCTTTCTCTCTTTTTATCTATCTCTCTCTTTTTCTCTATCTCTCTCTTTCTCTTTTTCTTTTTTTCTCTCTGTCTCTATCCCTTTCTCTCTATTTCTCTCTCTCTCTCTATCTCTCTCTCTTTCTCTCTCTCTCCCTTTCTCTCTCCTTCACTTACCTCGTACTTCGGGTAGTTAGCCGTAGCCGACTCAAACTGAAATACCTTCATTATCATCGTACGGTGACCAAGAAAAAATTTCATATATGATAATTAGCTTACTTCGGTCCTGCGCGGCTCCTCCAATTTTTTGTCGACATATTCCCGGACCAGGGGAGGGACGCCATATTTTTCCTGAACAATTTTTTCCTGGGCTCAGCTACAAATATTACAAAACATTCGGGGCCGTGCCAGGTTTTCTGTCCGTTGCTCCACTCTATGCGAAATTCGACCTCATTTCCGTCGCCGATCCTGTGTTTCAGGATTTTCACGAACTATAAACGATAGTTAGAGAAGAAGTTGATTATTTATTTTTTGTGTAATTTTTTTTTAAATTAACTTTTTTAAAATTAAAAGTAAAACTTTGATTAAAAATAAAAAAATTCTCACCGTTTTTCTTGTCTCTATTTAGTTAAACATCAGTTTTTTATAAACAAGCAACTGAAAAAATCAACAAATTTGCAAAAAAATATGAGTCGAAAAAAGAAAATGGGAAGGTCCTCGTAAAATTAATTATTTTTTCAAATCTTTATTAGTTCATTTAATGTATCATTTCCAGGCTTCTGAAACATTCCCGTTTTATTTTACTTCGACAGCAAAAGGGGCGCGTTTTTACGGCGGAGTCTTGCAATTGCCGCACGGAAATACGGCTAGAGTGGGCGAGAGAGTGTGGGAAATGGAGAGACGCAGAGAAAACTATTATTTACCCAAAATTTCAAGCGCTTCTAAATCGGCTCATTTTAATTTTTTTAAAGGTTTTTATCACAAAATCTAAAATTTATTTTACGCGGCCCTTTCCCTTTCAACCGCTACTGAAAAATATCCAGTTGAAACCCAAAAAATTCAAAATTGCAGTATGTGCCTTACTTACAGCGTATCCTTTACTCTTGTTCTTCTTGGTGTCGGCCATTTCGTTGAAAAGTAAGAAGGTGAGAGTTACCTGAAAAAATCAATTTTAATCTGTATTATTCTGAAATAAGCTTAATTAGGAGAATGTAACCCTTAAGAATTTCTTCAATGGAGTCCAAATTACGTTTTTTCCCATAAACCAAGCCGACTGTTCGCCAGTGATAAGGAAAAAGTAATACGGCTGACGTGGCCCAAATAGTGGAGTGGTTATTGAGTTGGTATAACAAACTAACAGTTCTTCGTTCGGTTCCCGTCGATAGTAAACTTTTTTTTTGATTTCTGGAGATGTTTGTAACAATAATCAAAAAGTTGTATAGTGTATTGTGAGGCAGCGAAAAAAAACTTATAGACAACCTTGTTAATAAAATACGGGAAAAGTGGTAGGTAGCGCAGATGTAGGGGGATAAGGCGACAAATAGAGTTCTTGATTCGGTGCCCCTCTTAAATCAACATTTTGCAAGGTTTTTATATAGAAAAGATGGTTCGAACTCATAGAAAAAAGGAAAAGATGGTTTGAACTTTAAAAAAAGAAAAAACCTCAAAACTCAGGTGTGAAATGAACTTTTAATTTAGTAACTTAAACTTTGATCTTCCCGTCTTTTTCACTTGGCAGAAATTTTAAGTTCTCTCTCGAGAGAAAATACTATCGAACGTAAAAAGGTAAAAAGAGCTATCGATCGCATACCCCACTTTGAATTTGGTTGAGTTTGGAAGAAACTACCGTAACCCAGGGTCCAAAAACAATATTAACCAAAATGTTTCAGAATTTAGCTTATATGTTAATTTGTTTTAGAACAATTGGGCCAAATCGAAGACAATGAAAAAAATTGATAGCCTCAGTGCGGCGCCGAATAGAGCATTGGCGAATTTTGAGCAAGATAGGTGTCTTAAAACAATTTTTAGTCGAGATACATAAAATTTAGCAAAAAGTGGGGTCAATCATTAACATAAAGTCCCTAAGGACAGGTTTGCGTTTTTCTAGTGCTACATATATCAAAAAAGTCGAAATTTTTGAAATTTTCAATTTTTTGCGAAAGATTTCAATGTGAAAACGCTTTTTCTGATTACAGAGTCAATAACAAACTCCTTCAAGGTAACATTTTCCAACTTTTTTCTAATTGACCGGTTTCATTTTGGTCCACGTTGAAGCGAGATCTGTAACGACATCGGAAGTCTGGGCTACAGTAACCCAACTGACCCAAAACGGTTTTTTTCCTTGTTTTGGTAGCTGTTATTTGTCCTGCAAAAAAGTCTTATAAAATATGTCTAAAAATTCGAATATCTGGCATATTTATTGCATTTCCGAGATCTATATCAAGTTTTACCTATATCGTGAACATCTAATGAAAGCAAAAAACTACTTTCGAAATGGGAAAACCGTTCCCGAAAAATATTTACGCCACCGGCGGACACTGGCGGCGTCAAAAACGGCGTCCGTTTTTGAAAGCGCGCTGAAACACTGTAAAAAATTATTATAAATTAACTTTCAAAAAGGCAATCGACGTCATGAGGAGCTGATAAAAATTAGGAATAAAAATACTTATAGTCAACCCTAATTGTTGATAAAATAATGGAAAATGGGTACGGATCCCAGGAATATGGGATAAGGCGGCAAATATCGCAGTCGGGAGTGACAGCTGGCTGCCGCAGACGGACCGTTCTTTTGAAGTTCCATCGATCGAAGCCTGCCCTTTTCGAAATGAAGAATGGTGCACTTTATGCGAGAAAGTGCAGATATGCAACTGTTCCCGTTGTTAAACAATCTTTGAAATGACTTTTAATTACGAAAAATGGAAAAGCTTGTTGAAATCGAGCTTTCTCAAAATTCTTTTACCTTTCTTCGATTTCTTGTTTTTCTTTTAAACAAACCATCAGTAAACTCTTTGTAGCTTCTGTTTACCTATGATGTGCGACGGGACTACCCTTGCCGCGACCGCCGATCTCGTACGGGTGTGAAACTCGAAGCTCTACCATGTCAGACAACCAGAGTATTCTGCGTCTTTTCAGGCGGGAACATTGAAAATTCGAAAGTGACGTCCCCAGAGGCTAAAAACTAATAAATTTGACGGACGCGTAAACATCTTGCACGTAGTTCGTAAAAAAAATGTCTTTCCACAGGTGCCTGTCGCCATGAATGGCCGAAAAATGCCATTTCTGATGCAGATTTTCCCAAAACGACGCATTTAGTTTCAAAGGTGCAATATATTTTCAAAAAATCACAAAAAAGAATCCTTTTGGATGACCTAATCGTGAGTGAGGCGGTGCGCCTGTTGGAATAAACAAATGTAGCCCACTCATAAACGTGCGGTAAAGAACCGCCGAAGAATTGCCAGATGGGACTTAGTTTTATAACCAAATCGACCAATATGGCAGTATTTTCAAGGTTATTTTGAGGGTTTAATAAAATTCGAAAGCTAGCCTAATTGTCATCTCTAAGGAAAAGCCGCGTTAAAGTGCCGCTCATTACTCCTTTTTACAATTATTTAAAAACGGACCGCGTAAAAATATTTTTGATTTTGTGATAAAATCCTAGATCTCATTCTCAGGATTCCGAAAAATACCTATTTTTCCCATTTTGGATCAAAATGAGCCGATTTAGTAGCGCTTGAAATATGGGGGAAATTGACATTTGAATTGCCGCCAACTCTGCGTCTCTCCATTTCCCATACTCTCTCGCCCACTCTAGCCGTATTTTCGTGCGGCAATTGCAAGACTCGGCCGTGTAAACGCGCCTCTTTTGCAGTCCAAATCATAAAAAAGGGGTACGTTTCAGAAACATGGAAACGCTATATATTTAAAGGGTTTCAAAATTTTCACATTTCCACTTTTTTGGCTCAAAAGGTTCACCTTGGCGTTGAAAACAATAACCGTTACTTTTTTTTAAACCAAAATGGCCAGATTTCGAGAAAAGTGCTTCCAAACAGGCCATTTTGGGCCAAAAGTGTCGACAAACGCCGACAAGCAATGGAAAATGAGGACCAAAAATTAGAATAACGTGAGAAATGAAAAGGTACCGGACTACTCCTTTAATGAAACTATAATAAAGAGGTTTGAAAAATCGATTTTAATATGTAGTTCCTCTTTAAAACCAGCGAAATCATACAATTGAACGATTATCGATATTGAAACCTGGAATTTTCTGCCAAAATCTTAGGTTTCGAGGGGAACCGAACCAAGAACCATTAATTTGTGAAACCAGCCCACTAACTAATACACCATATCTGTCATTTTCGCTAAATAATACGCGCGCATACCGAAGAGGCAAATTTGACGGTGTGAAAAACGAACTTTGGAGCCGTTGGGATAAATTTCTCGGGATTTCATTTTTTTTAAACTAGTTTTTGAATCAACTGATTTAAAAATTGAATACTATTTGTTAAATCACAAATATAAAATGGATGTTTTAACATAAACATGTCAATAAGGGCGGCTGGTTCCTTTAAAAAGAAGAAGTGGCCACAGTGTGAAATGTGCATGTGATTTTTCGTTTATGAATGAGAAATGTCAGTGAAATGTTTAAAATGTTGCTTTTTGCAAGTATCATTTCACTTTTCTGAAAAACAAAAAGTATAGCGCCGAGAAGACAAAAGAGGCGCGATTTATGGCGGCCGAGGGTAAAAATCGAGACCGTTCGGCGATATGCCAACTCGGATCGATTATCCATTTTCGAAATGGCCAGCTGGGACCGGCCCTTGCACAGAAGTACAAGTTACGAAATTGTTGACTTGATTTGTCTTGCCTTCTGTCTGCGATCATCTTTAACAATAATGGCCGTCCCTACAAAACAAAACAATTTCACAAAGGATAGACATTGTTCTATACAAGTCACCGATGAATTTTAACTCCGCCTGAGTATAAACCATGCCAAAACAGTAGAGTTAGGTGTCAAAAGATATGAAAATACAAACTTAAAAATCAAAAGAGTTGGAAAAATGGTTTAATGGAAGAAAACCTTTGTGCGAACTCGGTAAGCTTCGAATTCTTCTCAGATCTTTCTTTATCTGGAAAAAACAAGAAATTTGATTGAAAAAATTTATTTCTAGTTTAAAAGGGAATGATTTCGTAAAATTGATTTTGCAAATCTACTTTACAATTATTGGATTGAATTGATATCGTTTCCACGATTCTGAAACATACCCCTTTTATAAGATTTGAACTGCAAAAGGGGCGCATTTACACGGCCGAGTCTTGCAATTGCCGCACGGAAACACGGCTAGAGTGGGCGAGAGAGTGTGGGAAATGGAGAGACGCAAAGTTGGCGGGAATTCAAACGACAATTCCCCAAAAATTGAAGCGCTCCTAAATCGCTTCATTTTGATCCAAAATGGGTGAAATGGGTATTTTTCGGAATCCTGGAAATGAGATCTATGCTTTTATCAAAAAACAAAATATAGTTACTCAGTCCTTCCCCTTTAATGGAAGGGTCAGGGACATTGTTGACCTTTTCTCAAATTAAAGAGCTTGAAACGTTGTTTAGAAATGTTGTTTCTAACAAAAACAAATTAAGTTTCGAAAAGTTTTTATTTTTGCATACGCAAAATTTTATTCAGATAACACGTGTGGGTACAGAACCATTCCCAGATGTAATCACAATATTCACTTTGACACTTTTCTTCATCATAAAATTCCGTAATGGATATCGAACCGCATCGTTGAAGAACAGGAACATGATGAGTTCAGCGACTGAAAATTTGAATTTATATTAAATTTTTTTAATAAAAAAATTTAAAAAATCAATTTTTTTTAAAGTTAAAAAAAATTCATATTTGCCAAAAATTTGACTTATATTTAAATAATAAAACTAATTTAAAAGTTCTAGAAATCTTTTTTAATAAAAATTTAAAACACTTACTGCTAGCAAGCTGCCACAACACAACTCCAGTCAAGTTGTAGGCTTTGGTACTGGGGACCCAATTGTAGGATTCGAATACAGAAGCTGTTATGAACATGTTGAGGCTTGAAAAACAGGCCATGGTGAATAACTAAAAAAAAGTTGAGTTAAATATGTTATTTAAATACTTTTGCAATAAAAAATTTTTTCAGCTTACTTTAATCTTTTTTTTAAAATTGTTTTAAAAGATTTTTTTTAAATTTGAATTTTATAAAAACGAACATTTTGTTTGAAAAAAGGCAAAAAAGGTTACCAACTTTTTTGAAATATTTTAAAAAAAATATTTACACTTAAACTAAATTTGATAATTGCAAAAAAAGTTTTATTAATTTTAAATTTACTTTTCTTTTGAAAATTAACTAAAATTCATTTTTCTTAAAATAGAAAAATTTTGTTACTAATTAAAAAATATTTCTTTTGAATTTTTTAAAACTTGAAACAAAATTCTTAAATTGTAGCTTAAGCAATTCTTGATTTTATAAAAATGGCGTTGAAGCTTTTGCTTTTTAAAATTTTAATTGATTGCCAATAATTTACTTTTTTATTAGCCCTAATTTTTTAAATTAAAAAAGCTTTATGAAGCTTCATCCATCTATAATCACAGGAAATAAGAATTTCTTAGCTCATTTCCGGTAATGAAAATTCAATTTTTGAACAATACAGTAATTCAAAAATTTGAAGAAAAAAAATGTTTAAAAAACTAACGAAATTTTGAAATTTTGTTTCATACCTGTTTATCTCTTGGCTGTAACGTGTGGTTCCACAGAATACACTTGTAGTAAAATGAGCCGGCAAAGAGAATCGTGAGAACGAAGGTTACTGTAACTGTTCCTTCGTTGTTGAGAATATGAATGTAGGAGAGGTATTCCTGAAAAAAAATTTACTAGTGCCCTGCACTGTGTTTACGCATATTATACATCTCCATTCCAGGATCAATTTGTTTTAACTCATGATCTGCACTGTGTTTACGCATGTAATTTTCTCTGCATTCCCAGATAGTTTAGTTTTTACCCATAACATGCCATGTGTTTACGCATCTTAAATCCTCTGCCTTCCTAAATAGTTCCGTTTTTACACATGACCTGCACTGTGTTTACACATGTTTTTTCCACTGTATGTCTAGATTTTTTTTAGGTTTTACAAATGAACTGCACTGTGTTTACACATCTTATTTCATCTACATTTTAAGATTGTTTAGTTCTCACCCATGGCATGCACTGTGTTTACGCATCTTAATTCCTCTGCATTCCTAAATAGTTCCTTTTATACAAATGACCTGCACTGTGTTTAAACATGTTATTTACACTGCATTACTGAACAGTTAAGTTTTCCCCATGACACGCACTGTGTTTACACATCTTATTTAATCTACATTTCAAGATTGTTTAGTTTTTTCCCATGGCATGCACTGTGTTTACGCATGTAATTTCCACTGTATTCCTAGATAGTTCATTTTTTACCCATTACCTGCACTAAGTTCACGCATCTTATTCCCTCTTCATTACTATATAATAATATTTTTCCATATAACATGTACTGTGTTTACGTATCTCATTTTTTATCCTTATTTTTTGATTATTCAGTTTTTACCCATGTCCTGCCCTGTGTTTACGTATCTTATTACACCCCATTTGCAGATCTTTTAGTATTTACCCATAAACTGCACTGTGTTTACGCAACTTTAAACAATTTGATTACCATTATATGACTCCCATCTGCGTAGATCAGTGGATCAAAAAGCCAAGCCAATTCCCTCGAGTTGAAAAGAAGAGGAGTTGCATAAAAGCAAAATACCATGCCGTATGCGATTATAATTATGAACCATATCCACATTTTTGATCCTAAAAATC
>JAJQXH010000079.1:247500-252500 GCA_022343465.1 Oscheius sp. G VE-2021 | reverse complement strand
AAATTCAGCTGAACAAAAAACTTTTTGGGGCCTTATGTCGGAAATCCCTAGTTTTTGAGATATTCAACCTCAAAGTAGCCGATTTCGGGTTTCCATCCGCAGAAAGTGCGGATGGCCAGGACGGTCAATGTGTCTTGCGTTTAGTGGCATTCAAATTTGAATGAGACATTGAGGGAAATGAGGAGTGCGCGAGACAATTTAGCATTTTTGAATATGCAAAATGGACGATAGTATCCTATCATAATGAAATGAAAAGGCTGACTGTCCCTTTAAAGGGGGTCCCTTTTAAGATCCGATTTCAAATTATTTAGGGACTATAATTATTCAGTGAGAGATTCAAAGAGAGAGAGAGAGAGACAGAGAGACAGAGAGAGAGGAAGCCCAGCTGAAACAAAAGTGAGAAGGCAATTTTTTTCCTCTGGCTAGACAGTAAACAAGAAAAAAACAGTATTTGTGAACCCAAAATACAGACTTCAGCATTTTTCGTCATAGATAAATGTGTGTTTCGCAGAAAGGGAATGAGATCTCTCGATAAAACTTGTCAAAACGTAAAAACAAATACTGAAAACAATTTTCAATCTTTAAAAGCAAAATTTTCGAGCTTAATTTGTTTGCCTTCCTGTTGAAAAGAAAATTAAAGGAAAAATTGCAGTCTTGCAATGTTTTCGGCAAATGTTTGGTATTAATTTTGGCCAGTTTCTATGTGATCTTAGGAAATGAATGAGAAACAAGGAGAAAGAGAGAGAGAGAGAGAGAGAGAGAGAGAGAGAACCAGAGAACGAGAAACCAAGACTGTCGGGTTGATAGAATCAAACCCGTTCTAAAATGAGAAAATGACACCTTCAGTTCTCGCAAGAGCTGAGTAATAATCCAATATTTGAAAAAGCTGTGAAACATAGAAGAAATAATTGAGTGTCACGTTGTTATTTGTGTGTCACGTATAACGTTTGTGATAATTTTCTGACTTTCTCTCTCACTCACTCTCTCTCTCCCTCTCTCTCTCTCTCTCTTTCTCTCTCTCTCTCTCAAAAGAGTAAAAGACAGCTTTCATCTTTTTTATAAACGCCGTTTTTCTTATGGTCTAACGGGTGTCTAGTGTCTTAGGTAGTTTAGAAATTATTGAATCATGTGTCCGACTTTCGAGTTAAAAATAACATATCAAGTGAGCGAAACATCTGATTAGTTGCCTATTTTCTTCCGGTTGTATAATAAGCTGATGGATAGGTACATGAAACCTTTAATTCATTAGCAAGGGTAAACGGAACCTTTTAAAACGTTTAAACATAATGAAAAGAAATGAGGATATTGTTATTTTAAAGGGGAAGGACCTCGTAAAATTGATTTTTGAAAGTATCTTTATTATAGTTTAATTAAATATATAGCGTTTCCATGTTTCTGAAAATGTTTCTGAAACGTACCCCTTTTTATGATTTGGACTGCAAAAGGGGCGCGTTTACACGGCCGAGTCTTGCAATTGCCGCACGAAAATACGGCCAGAGTGGGCGAGAGAGTATGGGAAATGGGGAGACGTAGAGTTGGCGGCAATTCAAATGGTAATTTCCCCAAATTTCAAGCGCTATTTTTCGGAATCCTGGGAATAAAATCGACTTTTATCACAAAAACAGAAAAATTATTTTTACGCGGTCCTTCCCCTTTAAAGATTACTTTTATTAAAGCAAATTTTTCTCTCTTTCTTTTTCTCTCTCTCTCTTTCTTTTTCTCTCTCTCTCTTTCTCTCTCTAATTTAAAAAAAAACTAAAAGAAATTTTATTAGTTAACACAGTGTTACGGTAGTTGTTTCGGTCTTCTTCTTTGGTACCAGATTCCGCAAAATGCGAATTGGCGCAGATCGGAGAATAGGAACCCGGACGGTGTCGTTGAAGAATAGAAACATTATTAGTTCGCATACTTTAAAAACTTAAATACTTTTGTTAAAATTAACCTACTACTGGCAAGTTGCCATAGCAAAATTCCGGCGAGATTGTAGAGTTTTGTACTATGGAACCAGTTGTAGGATTGGAAAAGGGTGGAAGTTGCTAGCATGTTGAGGCTGGAGAAACAGGCCATTGCGAATAACTGAAAAGAGAATTAGAGAGAGAGAGAGAGAGAGAGAGAGAGAGAGAGAGAGAGAGAGAGAGAGAGAAAGACAGGGAGACAGAGACACAGAGAGAGACAGAGGGAGATGGAGAGGGAGGGAGATACAGAGAGAGAAAGAGTGAGAGAGACAGGGAGACCGAGAGACAGAGAAAGAGAGAAAGAGTGAGAGAGAAAAAGTGAGAGAGAAAGAGAGAGAAAGAGTGAGAGAGAGAGAGACATAGAGAGAGAGACAGAGAAAGACAACAGAGAGACCTGTTTGTTTTTCGATGTCATCGTTTGTTTCCAATAGATTAGCTTGTAAAAGTAGGGTCCAGCAAAAACAAGAGTAAGCGCTAAGTTTACAGTAACTGTTCCTTCATTGTTTAGCAGGTGGATGTACGACACGTACATCTGAAACTGGTCATCTAAAAAAAGATAACTTACCTTCGCGTGGCTAAAATTTGGGTAGATTAGTGGATCAAAGAGAAAGGCAAGTTCGTCCGAGTTGAAAACCAAAGGGGTGGAGAAAATGGAAAACATGAGACCGTAGATGGAGATGATGATGAACCAGAGGTACATTTTGGGACCATGAAAAAGGAGTTCGTGTAGATAAGGTAGCCACAAGTCGATTATACGCGAGAGGGCTAGGAGGCAGCTGGATAGACATATGCAAGACCACACATCTGAAAACAAATTGAGGTCACTCACTCACATACTCACACACTCACGCACGCAGGCACTCACTCATTCACTCACTCACTCACTCACTCACTCACTCACGCTCTCACTCACTTACATGCATCGATGACTCCGATGGCGTAGTTGAGATAAGGATCAGTACAGAAAACGGCTCCTTCGATGAAAAGAATTCCACAATAAACGGAACCCTCAAATAAACAGAAAATTTGCATGCACGAAATGAAGACTAGAAGTTTATAAACGGAAAAGTTTGTCAGTTTTTCTCGAGAAATGACCCAAACTGAGAGGATATACAGACACTGAAACGGAAAGAAATGGGGTGATTTTATTTGACTGAAATATTACAATACAGACGACGCCGTAGATGATGAAACCGCTGCCGAGGATCGCGTGAGATTCGCCTTCTTCGAGGTAGTATTCTGGTGTCTTGTTTAAGCTTTAAAAATAGGTTTTGAGAAGTTGAACGCAGAGAGAGAGAGAGAGAGAGAGAGAGAAAGAAAGATAGAGAGAGAGAGAGAGAGAGAGAGAGAGAGAGAGAGAGAAACAGAGAGAGAGAGGGAGAGAGAGAAACAGAGAGAGAGAGGGAGAGGGAGAGAGAGAGAGCACTTACATTCCGCAATCATAGAGAGGAGGAAGACCACCAGAAATGAAAACCGCTTCCATTTCAGAGAAAATATGTTTTGTTTCAGAGAAAGAAACCACACCTATTTCTCCAAAACCACCATCAAACATCAATTGTAGATGGTTTTTGTAGAAACCGCTACAAAGAACTGTTTTTACCTATGTTTTCTTTTTGGAGTTTTTGATGTCTTGACAGAGATCAGCCCACCGGGAAATGATTTTTGAAAAAGGTGCGAAAATATCATAAGGTTTCAACCACTGATCGTGAACTTGTTTGAAATTGTGGTTGGTTTCCAACGGACAATCGCCAATTTGGCTTGTTTAAGGATGAGGGTACATTAGGTCCCGCAACGATTGGCGGATTTGGATATTCGCCATGGGTCCTCGTTAATTGTAGCTTCTGACACTTTGTCAGATATATTTTTTCTTTAATTTTGTGGTTTTTATTGTATTTCTATTTATTTTTATTTGTTTTTCAGTTGAAATGTTTGTTTTTAATGTAATTAGCAATTATATAAACCTCCTTTTACGGTGAATTACTGTGAAAATACTTTTTTGTCCAAAAACTCACTTTTTCTCAAAATTAACGTATTTTAAATATTTATTCTCATTTTTATTCTATTGTTAGCTTATTATGCACCTTAGTGATTTGACGTGGTTATCTAAGTCGACTTTCTGTCCAAATGATTGGAAAAAGAAATGACAAAAAAGTTTCAATTTTGGATTGTTATTGCACCAGGAAATCAAACATTTGAAAATTTTTAATTATGGCTTCCCATTTTTCGAAATCACTTCTCATTATTTTTGTTCGACTGTCCATATTTTTTAGTGTATTTTGGGTTATTTTTTTTATTTTTTTAGTGTATTTTCGGTTATTTTTTTTTTATTTTTTTCAGTGTATTTTGGGTTATTTTTTTTATTTTTTAGTGTATTTTGGGTTATTTTTTTCAGGAAGGTTTGAAAAGTTTGTTTCATTTCAAAATTTTAAAAATGCCGTAAAAATAAGATCAAATGTTTTTTTTGTAAGTTGCTAAGATAATTGGATTAAAAAGAAAAATAGCGCAGCGGATTTTTTTATTGTTAAATTTATTTATGTGTATTTCTTTATCTACAGAAAACAATCAATAAATTCACAGCTCGATTACGGCACTTCCTTTGATATTACAACATTCTAAAATAAAAATTAAAAAAACAGTGGGAATTTTGATTGGCGCTCTATCTTTCGCACTCTCTCTCTCTCATTATTTATGTGTCTCTCTTTCACACACAAAGTAACTACACTTTAACATTGAAACCAATTCAGTATTCATCGGATGAATTAATTTTCAACTTAATTATATATCCGAGAGACTGACAATGGAGCAACATCATTTTTAACCTTTGATTTTACAAAATGCCACAGCGGTCTGCGAACGGAATCATTGAAAAACATGAACATTAGGAGTTCGGCAACTGAAAAATAAGAAAAAATACTTTTTCTACAAAATAGGTACTTACTGCTATTAACCTGCCAAAGCATTATTCCGGCGAGATTGTAAAGCTTTGAATTTATACGAAACCAGTTATATGATTCAAATAAGGTAGAAGTGGCAAGCATACTGATG
>JAJQXH010000079.1:212500-245000 GCA_022343465.1 Oscheius sp. G VE-2021 | reverse complement strand
GAGCGAAAGAGTGTGGGAAAAGGAGAGACGCAGAATTGGCGGCAATTAAAATGACAATTTCTCCAAAATATTCTATGCGCTCCTAAATCGATTCATGTTGATCCAAAATGGGTAAAAGAGGTATTTTTCGGAATCCTGGGAATAAGATCGAGACTTTTATCGCAAAATCAGAAAAAATATTTTTACGCGGTCCTTCCCTTTAAAGAAAAGTTACTTCTAACTTTGAACAAGTGTAAATCTAGGAAAACTTTGGAAAAATGTTGCAAAGGCACTTGGGGATAACCGGCATTTTAACGAACTGCGTGCTCGGTGTTAACGCGTCCGTCCAATCCTTGTAAAATTTTTAATTACTTAAAAAAACAAGTTGCTACATTTTTTTTTGAGAAAAACTGACAAAATTCTCTTTCTATCTTTCTTTTTGAAGTTTTCTTTTTGTTGACGCATTCCTCCAGTCCAAATTGCCTTTTTTTCTGCCTTTCCAGATGCCCTTCAATTTTACATCCACTTTTCATACAAAACAATCTGATCTGTTATACTTTTGGTATATAATTAAAAGTTGTATCCCCTATGTTTATATTACCTTAATACATTCCATGTGCGATAGAGCAACCACAATTTCCAGTGGTTATTTTTGCTCCACTACCATGCGAATTTCCTTCCAGACGTATCAATAATCTCAATGTGAGATTGTTTTCCCAGTTTCCCATTTTCCCTGAAATCGGAAAATTTACAACTTCCTTTTTTTGTTTCTCAACGTTCTTGCCCATTTTTTGCATTAGAAAGCTATTTTTCAGAAATGGAAGCTTTTATTTCTTACGGTGGCCTACCGCCTTTGTATAATTGTAAAATGTGAGTTTTTGGATCACGTACACACAAACTTGACCACACGTACACATTCACACACACACACACACACACACATCTCTCACACACATTCTTGTTTTTAGCATGAACAACTCACACGACGACTATACAAAAGAAGGCGAATCTTATCCAGTTCTGGGTATATATATATATATATATATATATATATATATATATATATATATATATATATATATATATATATATATATATATATATATATATATACGTAGACAAATACATACAATCACACATGCAAACATACTAACATACGCAACTACACACCCACACACAAACACACATGTACACACTTACACGCATCGATGACACCAATTGTGTAGCTGAGGTAGGGATGAGTACAGAACACAGCTCCTTCAATGAACATGAGTCCACCATAAACGGATCCCTCGAAAAGGCAGAAAACTTGAAGAAAAGAGATAAAAACCAGTAGTTTGTAAGCAGATAAGTTTGTAAGTTTTTCTTTGATGATTATCGCAATTGTCAAAAGGTACAATGCCTAAAGAATAAGTGAATTAAGCCTTTCAGAATGACTTACAATGCAAACAACACCATAAACAATAAAGCAGCTACCCAGAACTGGATAAGATTCGCCTTCTTTTGTATAGTCGTCGTGTGAGTTGTTCATGCTAAAAACAAGAATGTGTGTGAGAGATGTGTGTGTGTGTGTGTGTGTGTGTGAATGTGTGTGTGTGAATGTGTACGTGTGGTCAAGTTTGTGTGTACGTGATCCAAAAACTCACATTTTACAATTATACAAAGGCGGTAGGCCACCGTAAGAAATAAAAGCTTCCATTTCTGAAAAATAGCTTTCTAATGCAAAAAATGGGCAAAAACGTTGAGAAACAAAAAAAGGAAGTTGTAAATTTTCCGATTTCAGGGAAAATGGGAAACTGGGAAAACAATCTCACATTGAGATTATTGATACGTCTGGAAGGAAATTCGCATGGTAGTGGAGCAAAAATAACCACTGGAAATTGTGGTTGCTCTATCGCACATGGAATGTATTAAGGTAATATAAACATAGGGGATACAACTTTTAATTATATACCAAAAGTATAACAGATCAGATTGTTTTGTATGAAAAGTGGATGTAAAATTGAAGGGCATCTGGAAAGGCAGAAAAAAAGGCAATTTGGACTGGAGGAATGCGTCAACAAAAAGAAAACTTCAAAAAGAAAGATAGAAAGAGAATTTTGTCAGTTTTTCTCAAAAAAAAATGTAGCAACTTGTTTTTTTAAGTAATTAAAAATTTTACAAGGATTGGACGGACGCGTTAACACCGAGCACGCAGTTCGTTAAAATGCCGGTTATCCCCAAGTGCCTTTGCAACATTTTTCCAAAGTTTTCCTAGATTTACACTTGTTCAAAGTTAGAAGTAACTTTTCTTTAAAGGGAAGGACCGCGTAAAAATATTTTTTTCTGATTTTGCGATAAAAGTCTCGATCTTATTCCCAGGATTCCGAAAAATACCTCTTTTACCCATTTTGGATCAACATGAATCGATTTAGGAGCGCATAGAATATTTTGGAGAAATTGTCATTTTAATTGCCGCCAATTCTGCGTCTCTCCTTTTCCCACACTCTTTCGCTCACTCTAGCCGTGTTTACGTGCGGCAAACGCGTAAAACGGCCGTGTAAACGCGCCCCTTTTGCAGTCCGAATCATATAAAAGGGGTATGTTTCGGAATCGTGGAAACGATATCTAGTCAATGAAACTTTAATAAAGAACCTTTGAAAAATCAATTTTTCGAGGTCCTTCCCCTTTAAAGGACCTGAAAATTTCAACAAAAATTCTTTTTTGTCTGGATTTGGCAAAAAGTTCAGTTTCCAATGGATATAACGAAAAAAATAGTCACCTTCAATTTTTTTTTATTTAGCCACCATTTTGCTTTGGATTTGTGTGAAAATTGGCTATGTCTAATTAAACGAACAAGGAAGTAGACCTAAAAACATACTTGAAATTAATTGCGACCGATTTCTTCCTACTCTTAAAAATAGTGGGAGGTAAAAAGGGCAAACAACATAAAAAATAAGAATCGACTTGTTAAAAATGAATGAACCCAACTGTTTAATTGAAGGGGAAGGAACTCATACATTTGATTTTTTAGGTCTCTTAAAAATTGTTTAATTTAACAGATTTTGTTTCCACTATTCTGAAGCAACTCTTTTTTAAATTGTTTGGTCTGGAAAAGAGGCCGTTTTCACGTCCGAGTCTTGCATTTGCCGCACGGAAACACGGCTAGAGTGGGCGAGAGAGTGTGGGAAATGGAGAGACGCAGAGTTGGCGGCAATTCAAACGTCAATTTCCCTAAAATTTCAAACCCTCCTAAATCGGTTCATTTTGATCCAAAATGGGGAAAAGGGGTATTTTTCGGAATCCTAGGAATAATATCAAGACTTTTATTACAAAAAAAAAACAGAAAAAATGTTACGCCGTTTTTCATCTTTAAGATCTATGTGGGGTACAAACGGGAAGTGTTTGTTGAAGGTACAAAAGCCAGGGAAGCTTGGAAATGAATAGAAACTGATTTGTGCGACGTTTACACAACAACAATCAACAGATGACAGAGAGAGAGAGAGAGAGAGAGAGAGAGAGAGAGAGAGAGAGAGAGAGAGAGAGAGAGAGATTCAATTTAATGGCTGTTACATGTTACATGTTACATTTTATACATTTTACATTTAATTTTACATGTTATTCCAAGTACCCACAATTACAAGATGATTGTTTTCAAATACAGAAGATTAAAAACCATATTACAATGTTACCGTAATTTCTACCCCCAATAAATAGAGAAAATTGGTTTTTTTCATGAGGACAAGAATCAAAGCTTACAACGAAACATGTAAGCCTAAAATATGAAATTTAGTCCAAATTGACCCAAAGTGGTTTTAACTTTAAAAATGTTGAAAAGTTTTTGGTCCGTTACCTTTTCAAATTATGAAAAATCTGTTTTAGGAGTTGCCGAAACCGGGCATTTTAAATTTAACTCATTCAAAACTTAATATTTTTTTGTTATTTTAGTTGTAAACAATAGTTCTAAACATGCAAAAGATACTATGTAAAAAAGGAAGATTTTAACTTCCTTATATAAATTTTTTTAAATTTCCATGGCCGAGTGGCTAAGAGGTCGGACTGGTAATCCAAAACTACCCTAGTTCGATCCCCGTTCGACAAAAGTTTTTTGCTTTAAGTATTTTGGTGAATACTGAAACTAGAGACTCTTATTTTCCACATTATTTATCAAATACTTTTTTTCTAACTTAAAAAAAACTATTGCCACCCTTTGTTGACACACACTACTTTATTTCGTGCCGAGATCTTTCGAAAAAGGTACCATTCTTTTAGGAATTTGAGTAGATGAGTTTTGACTAAGATACCGTACCCGGGCACGCGCACAATAACCCAAAACCAAAAATCGATAATCACCAAAAAAATTTAAAAGTCAATTAAATGTTTTCGACAAAGTTTGGGAAAATTTCATTTTTCCTGTCGTCGGGTTAAAAAATGTTTTTTAAAAATTTGTGAAAAAATTAAAAAATCCTTGACTCATTTATTTCATCCCGAAAGATGAAACACACTAAATTTTAAAAAATTAATAAAATTTAATATAATATAAAATGATTGTTTTCAAACACGTACACGTGCAATAACTTGATTACATGGTAATAAAGGGTGATTGTTTCATTCAAAAATAGGGAAATAGGTTGATTCTTGATATAGCCAAGAATCGAAGATTATTGAAGTAAATTTTTTTTATAAAAGAGACAAAATTTTAACAAAAAATGGCCCAGCCCTTCAAAAAATTCAGGCGCTACCCGTAAGAACCCTAGTTGAGAAGGCAATTTAAATATGGCAGTTGTTTTATACAAAAAAAATTTGTATTTTACGTAACATGCCTGAATAATGCGATATTTACAAAACAATACATGAAGAAAACAGAATTTTGTTGTTGATGTATTTTCGAAATATAGAAGGACGATGATGAAACAGTTTTTAATTTTCGTTTTGCTTTTATATAAACGTTATTATAAGAATGGTGATGAAAAATACCTTTTCAAAATTTATAAAAAAAAAAGAAGAAACTTTATCAAATGAATTTCTTGCTTGGAAGAATTTCAGAACATCCGTGTCGTCAGGCTCAAAAGACTAATTTGTCACAGATGTTTACAGGAACGAATAAAGTTTAAAGCTCATGTTAATTTTTTTTAAACTCTCTGCGTCTCTGACTCGGCTTCTGCCTAACCCTCTCCCTCTCTGCGTATCTAACCCTAGTCATGTCTCTGCGTCTCTAATCCTCTTCCTGTCTCTGCGTCTCTAACCCTCTTTCTGTCTCTGCGTCTCTAACCCTCTTCTTTTCTCTGCGTCTCTAACCCTCTTCTTTTCTCTGCGTCTCTAACCCTCTCCCTCTCTCTGCGTCTCTAATCCTCTTCCTGTCTCTGCGTCTCTAACCCTCTTTCTGTTTCTGCGTCTCTAACCCTCTTCTTTTCTCTGCGTCTCTAACCCTCTTCTTTTCTCTGAGTCTCTAATCCTCTTTCTCTCTCTGCGTCTCTAATCCTCTTCCTGTCTCTGCGTCTCTAATCCTCTTCCTGTCTCTGCGTCTCTAACCCTCTTCTTTTCTCTGCGTCTCTAACCCTCTTCTTTTCTCTGAGTCTCTAATCCTCTTTCTCTCTCTGCGTCTCTAATCCTCTTCCTGTCTCTGCGTCTCTAATCCTCTTCCTGTCTCTGCGTCTCTAACCCTCTTCTTTTCTCTGCGTCTCTAACCCTCTCCCTCTCTCTGCGTCTCTAACCCTCTTCCTCTCTCTCTGCATTTCTAACTCTCTTCCTCTCTCTGCATCTCTAACTCTCTTCCTCTCTCTGCGTCTCTAACCCTCTTCCTTCCTCTGCGTCTCTAACCCTCATCTTGTATCTGCGCCTCTAACCCTCTCTCTCTGCGTCTCTAACCCTCTTTCTCTCTCTGCATCTCTAACTCTCTTCCTCTCTCTGCGTCTCTAACCCTCTTCCTATCTCTGCGTCTCTAACCCATTTCTGTCTCTGCTTCTCAAACCGTCCCCCCCTCCTCTCTCTCTCTCTCCCTCTCCCA
The DNA here is from genome assembly GCA_022343465.1 of Oscheius sp. G VE-2021. Lineage (NCBI taxonomy): Eukaryota > Metazoa > Nematoda > Chromadorea > Rhabditida > Rhabditidae > Oscheius > Oscheius sp. G VE-2021. Next base: position 239,035 of record JAJQXH010000079.1, on the reverse strand, counting down.
AAACCACTTCCACCACACATTTTATTATTACAAAACCACCATAACCTCGAGAATATTTGCATGTTGCAGACAAAAAACAAAACACGGTGGGGAAGGTGTGCGTGGAGATGGGGGCGACGAGATCTGGACAACGCCGGCGTTGGAACCAATGAAGTTCCCTTCCTTTAAGAGCGACTGCGGCTCCTGAAAATGAATTTTGAAGGTTTTAAGGGTCCCACCACGAAGGCTACTGTAGGATTACTGTAGCCACGAAAAACTACAGTAATCTACCGTAAGAATACAGTACCTGGAGCGACTGCGCTTGTATTCCGGCGAGCGAGAGCGCGGACGACGAGGGGGCGAGCGGCTGCGAGAACGGCTGCGAGAGCGAGACCTAAAAACGAGGGTTACTGTAGAATTGGAGCAGTTTTAGGTATCCTCTGGTTACTGTAGGATTACTGTATTTAGGTAGATTACGGTAGATTGTTGAGTAGCCCCTAATTAGAATTTTGCCCCCACAAACCTGACCTCAACCGTTGGGGGCGCAGTTGAGAAGTCTAGCGGGAGAGAGAGGGAGAACGCGAGAGACGGGAGGAAAGTGGGCTGTGGCCCGCGCTGTGGTCTGCTGTGGCGCTGTGGCCGGAAGAGTGTGGCGCTGTGGCCTTTCGGAGAGAGCTGTGGTGCTGGGGTGTGGCTAGGTGGTGAAAAGTTGCGTTTCGCCGCGACAGAGAAGAAAGGCGGGGCTAAAATGACTACGAATCAGTCCGGAAGTCCTCGGTTGCTGTGGCCGGTGTGGCCCAGCTGTGGTCTTGCTGTGGCCGTTGTCGTTTGGCTGTGGCCTCGGCTGTGGCCGGAACTAACCTGCTCCTGCGACGAGAACCGCCACCGCGGTCGCCTCCGAAGCCACCACGGTCTCCGCCTCCTCCGCCGCCTCCGCGGCGCTTTCCACTCGACATCTCCACACGGGCACGCACACCGCAGATGCGCCTGAAAGGTTGAGGTTGGCGCCTTTTCTGTGCAATGGTTGGCGCTTTTCCTGTGTAAATATTGGAACTTTATCTCTGCAAATTTTGGCGCCTTTTAGGTGCAAAGGTTAGCGCTATTTCGGTGCAAAGTAGTGCTTGTTCTGTGCGAGGTTGGCGCTTGTTAGGTGCAAAAGTTTGCGCATTTTAGTGCAATGGTGGCGCTTTTCTATACAAACTTTGGCGCTTTTTCGGTGCAAATGTTGCGCTTTTTGGGTACAAAGGTTGGCGCTTATAAGGTGCAAAGGCTGGCGCTTGTTCTGTGCAAAGGTTTGCGCTTTTTGGGTGCAAAAGGTGGCGCTTTCTCGGTGCAAACGTTGGCGATTTTTCAATGCAAAGATTGGCGCTTTTTTGTGCAAATGTTAGCGCTTTTTTGTGCACTGGTTAGCGTTTTTTATGTGCAAAAGGTCGGCGCTTTTCCGGTGCAAAATTTTTGGCGCTTTTTTGTGCAAGTGTTGGCGTCTTTTCGGTGCAAACGTTGGCGCTTTCTTGGTGCAAACGTTGGCGCTTTCTTGGCGCTAATTTTGGCGTCTTTTCGGTGCGGAGATCGGCGCTTTTTCGGTTCAAAGATTGGCGCTTTTCCGTGCATGATTGGCGATTTTTTCAGTGCAAATCTTGGCGCTTTTTCAGTGTAAATCGTGATGGGACCTAAAAAGGCCCTTCAAAAATAAATAAAAAAGAAAAAAAACTGACGCTCCGTCGAGTCCCTTGACGGCGTCTTGGGCATCACGGTTGTCCTCGAATTCGACGAAGGCAAAGCCGGGCGGGCGACGGGCCACCCAGACCTTGCGGATGCGACCGTAGCGGCCGAAGATGTCTTCCAGCTGAAACAAAATAAAATTTAAACAATTTAAAAAAAATTAAATACTTTAGTTTTCAGAATTTGTTGTCAAACACTTTGTTAGTTTCTAAAAAAACTTGCTTGAATTATAATTATCTACCCTAAAATTCCAAGTAAAGTGCAACTTTTTTCTTTTCTTTTTTGCAATTTTTTTAAAAATATTTTCGTAGTAATACTCAGGGTGGCCCTGTTCAATGAAAAAAAAATTTCAAAAACCGGCCTGATCGTGAGATTGGAAATCTCTTTACCAGACAAACATCGAGGGTTCGAATTCACCCTGGGAAAACATTTCTTTTGTAAACAATTTAATGAGTATAATAATGTATTAAAGTGTTTCATTATTATTATTATTATTATTATTATTATTATTATTATTCAAATTGTTTATAGCGATTGCAAATAAATGTTTACTTGGGTCGGATCCGAACCCTCGATGTTTGTCTGATAAGAGGGTTTTGTAGATCAAATTGATTGTGTTGATTATATAATTAATTTTACAAATGTTAGTTCCTCTCTTCTATTTTTATTTTATTTTTCTTGAATTTATAAAATTAATTAAAAAATAAAATAAAAAAGGACCTCCTGGGAAGTGGCATCACTGGGAAGACCTCCCACGTAGACCTTGCAGTCCAAATCGGCGAACCTCGACATCGCCTAAACCAGTCCTTTAAATAATGCATTTCCTCTCCTTTAATTAGCATATTGCGCCGAGAAACGGTCCTTTAAATCAATAAATAATCAGAGAATCGTGAAAAGAGAGGCCAGATGCGGGCTGACAAACAAGCGATTAGCAGATGTGCGCCGCGGCCGGCCGATCGATTTGGCCGCGAGGTACCTGGCACTCGGCCAAGGCGTCAATTACGTCACTTCGAGCCAAGGGAATTGGGGGTACCGCTTTTGGGCAACCGAAGGCCGCTTTGTCGTAAGAAAAAGCCGCTTTTGGGCAATCAACGGCCGCTATTTGGTAACCAAAGGTCGCTTGACCGCTTTCTGGCAATGAAAGACCGTTTGGACAGCTTTTTAGCAGAACATAAAAGCGGCATTTAGGCAACCTGAGGCTGCTTGAACTGCTTTTTGCTAGCCAAAGGCCGCTTAAACCGCTTTTTGGTAATCAAAGGCCGCTCGGACCGCTTTCAGGCAACCTAAGGCCGCTTGAACCGTTTTCGGTAATCTTAGGCCGCGTTTACCGCCTTCTGGCAACAAAAGGTTGCTTTTAGGCAGTCAAAGACCGTTTTTGTTTTGAAACCAAAGATTGCCGCTTTTTGGCAGCCAACGGCCGCTCTTTGGGTAGTTAGAGGCTGCTTAAAATCGCTTTTTCCACAACCAAAGGCCGCTTCTTCGCAGCAAAAGGCCACTTTTATACGATCAAAGGTCGCTTGGATTGCGTTTTTAAGGCAGGATTACTGAATAAAACGTCCAAAAACAAGGATTACGGTATAAATTATCTTTATCACATGATTAAAGGACTGCGGGGCTATAGATACAAAAGTGGGTTGGGTGAAGTACTCGATCAAATATCACAGACAAACAAGGGAACGGGGGTGATATTTAGTGAAATCAGTAAAAGGGATACGGTAGTCATACGGTACCGAAAGGGTTACGGTAATCGATAGGGCTACAGTAACCACAGAAGCTACCGTATCCAAAAAGTTATTATCCAATTAGGGGGCTAATTTCCGTTCGGTGCGATTGTGGAGAGCTCGGTGATCCTGAAATGAGTGAAATTAGAATATCGGGACCGAAAAAGCATAAAATTAGCATATTCGGACAGATAAGTGAAAAATTAGCATAATGGAACCGAAAAGTGAAAAAGTAGCATTTCGGGACCGACAATGTGAGGAATTTGTATTTTGGGACCGAAAAGCGAAAAATTAGCATATTGGCACCGAGAAAGTCAGAAATTAGCATTTTGGGACCGAAAAAGTGAGAAATTAGTATTTTGGGACCGAAAAGTAAAAAATTAGTATTTTGAAACCAAAAAGTGGAAAATTAGCATTTTGAGACGGAAAACGTGAGAAAATAGCATATTGGGACTTTAAAAAAGTGAGAAATTAGCATTTTGGGGCCAAAAAAACTTACGAGTGGCCGAATTTGACGTGTATTATGATGAAGACGATGGCGAGGAGGATGGCCAGACAGCCGACGACCAGGTACGCAATTCCGAGGAAGGAATTTTTGCCGCCCGCCCACGAGGTGGTGGAGAAGATGATGGCTTTGCGGCCGTGGAACGGAGTCACAGGGTAGTCTGGAAAGAGGGAAATTTGAATGTTGGACAGAAAACTGCCGCTTTCCGCTTTTTTCTGGAGACCTCAGGCCGCCTTCCGCTTTTTATGGCAACCTTAAGTTTCAGTCTCCGCCAATTTAATCCTATCCTTATTTGCCACACCACTCCATCGATTCCATGTTGAACCGTTTACACAAGGAAATGCCATTTTTCGGCCATTCCAGACGATATGCAAATGTGGATAACCGATATTTTAACTAACTACGTGCACTGTGTTTACGCGCATGTCCAATCCATCGATTTATTTATCAAATTTCAGGTTATTTTCTGTGGTCCACTCGGCTGTGGCCGACGCCCCCAGTTCCGACCTCGTCGAGAAGTACATGAACTGCCTGGGACTGATGGCACGCGTTCTAATGAACCTCTCGTATGAGAATGGTGGGTAAGCGACCTGAGGTTGCCAGAAAAAAGCGGAAAGCGGCCTGAGGTCGCCGGAAAAAAGTGGAAAGCGGCCTGAGGTTGCCAGAAAAAGCGGAAAGCGGCCTGAGGTCGCCGGAAAAAAGTGGAAAGCGGCCTGAGGTCGCCAGAAAAAGCGGAAAGCGGCCTGAGGTTGCCAGAAAAAGCGGAAAGCGGCCTAAGGTTGCCAGAAAAAGCGGAAAGCGGCCTGAGGCTGCCGAAAAAGCGGAAAGCGGCCTGAGGTTGCCAGAAAAAAGCGGAAAGTGGCCTGAGGTTGCCGGAAAAAGCGGAAGCGGCCTGAGGTTGCCAGTAAAAGCGGAAAGCGGCCTGAAAGTAAAAAAAAAGGCGCTAAAACGTACTGCTATGAGCCTGGATGTCGTAGATTCCCTTGGGCAGTCCTCCCGCGAACTTCCCCGCGGGGATCCCTCCCTTTTTGTCCACAATCCTCCACAGTTTCCGGAAGTTCGGCAGGGCGGCCGTCCTCATCCACACGATGAAATCCACGTTCTCGAAGCCCATGGCACCGCCTACTTCACCCGTTTCGCAGGCCGCTTTGGGCCAGTTCGGCGGTTTCGTCGTGCCCTGAAAAGTGGATTTTTAATCATTTTGTGCATAAAACGGCGGATTTTTGGGGTAAATCTAGTTATTTTTGGTGAAGTTTTGAGGATCAAGCGGTCTAAGGTTGCCAAAAAGCGGTCCAGGCGGCCTAAGGCTGCCAAAAGCGGTTCAAGCGGTCTGAGGTTTCCAATAAGCGGCCCAAGCGGTCTAAGGTTGTTGCCAGAAAGCGGCCCAAGCGGCCTACGCTTCACTAAAAAGGGAGTCCAGGCGGCCTTTGGTTGCCAAAAAGGCGGATCAAGCGGCCTACGGTTACCAGAAAGCAGCCAAAGCGGCCTAAAAACTGACCGTCCGAGCGGCATAGGGTCTCCAAAAGCGATTCAAGCGGCCTAAGGCGGCCAAAAGCGGTCCAAGCGGCCTTTGGTTGGCAAAAAGCGGTCCAAGAGGCATTACGTTGCCAAAAAGCGGCTCAAGTTTCCGGAGGTCTTTGGTTGGCAAAAAGAAGCTCAAGCGGCCTAAGGCTGCCAGAAAGCGGCCCAAGCGGTCTAAGGTTGTCCAAAAGCGGTTAATGCGGCCAAAGGACTCCAAAAAGCGGCCAAAGGTTGCCAAAAACGCCCTGAAACCCGTAAGAAATCGGCGGCAACCCGTACTTTAAAGGATTCGCAGAGATTGGGTCCTCCAGTGGGATTCTTGAACTTCTTGTCCTTGTCAATGTCCCAGAGCACGCCTTCCGTCGTCGTAGGCACCTTCTGCCCTTGGAAGGTTATGTCGTAGGTGTCTGGAAATTAGAATATTACAATTTAATTCAATGTAAAACAATAAAAATAGAAATTAAACTTTTTTATAAGATAAAAAAATAAAAATTTTAATTTTAAAAAATTGGAATTTTGTAGTGTCTGCTAATTGTAAAATAATGTTTTTTTTTAATTTGTATAAAATTAAAAGTTATTAAATAAAAATCATAATTAGAAAACTTTAATAATTTAAAAATTAAAAATATAATAAAAATTCTTTTTCAATTAAAATGAATTGAAACACATTAAATTAATTTTATAACAAAAACATATTTTAAAAGTTAAAAAATTGGAATTTTATATCGTAGGACCCTGTAAATTGAAAAATTACAATTATTTTTTTTTCAAACAATAAAAAAATTTATTAAACTAAATTTATTTTTTTTAATTGATTGGATATTTAAATTTTGGAATATTAAGATACAATTTAACAATTTAAAAAAATGAAATTAGAATATTACATGTTTTTTTTTAAATTTAATAAAACAAATATAATAATTTAATTTATAAATATGTATTTAATTTGTAAAATAATAAAAATTAGAAAATAAGAATAAGAAATAACCGTTGAAGAGGGAGTTGGCGATGGCTCCGCAGGGGGCGATGGGAAGGAGCTGGCCGGTGACGGAGTCATTCGCTTTGTCGTAGGGTTCGCAGTCGGAAACTTCCTGAAATTGGAGTGATGTGTCAAAAAAAGCGAAAAGCGGCCTGAGGTAGCCAAAAAAGCGGAAAGCGGCCTGAGGTTGTCGGAAAAAGCGGAAAGCGGCCTGAGGCTGCCGAAAAAGCGGAAAGCGGCCTAAGGCTGCCGAAAAAGCGGAAAGCGGCATGAGGTTGCCAGAAAAAGCGGAAAGCGGCCTGAGGCTGCCAGAGAAAAGCGGAAAGCGGCATAAGGTTGCCAGAAAAAGCAGAAAGCGGCCCGAGGTTGCCATAAAGCCGTTAATTAGACAAACCAGAATATTGCCAAGGTACTGTTTATCGTTCCTGCTCTTCACATATCGTCGGTGGTTCTGGTAGAAGTTCTCCAAGTAGTAGTAGATGTACACGTCTCCCTAAATAAATACATAAATAAAATAAAAATAAATTTTATTAAAATTTTAATAATTATTATTATAAAAATATAAATAATAATAATAAAACATTAATCTTTAACTTTTAGAAAAAAATCATTAAATTATTTTTTTTAAACATTTAAAAAACTACCTCCATATCTTCTGTGACGTTCATTTGCAAATGGCAGACGGAGCCTGGCCTTGCATCGCAATCCGTGTAGTCAATCTTGTACTCTTTCACTGAAAATTAGAATATTATACCTTTAAAAATAAAAATTGGGTAGTTTAGACCTTTAAAATAAATAAATTTAGTTTATTTAGACCTTGAAAAGAGGAAAAATAGTTAATTTAGACCTTTAAAATAGTATAAAATGGATATTTTAGACCTTTTAAAAAGGACTAAATTTGAATATTAGAACCCAAAACCAGAAAATTGGGTAAATTAGAGCTTTAAATGCGGCAAACTTGAATATTAGACCTTTAAAATAGAGAAAATTCAATTTAGTCCTTTAAAAAATGAGTAGTCTAGACCTTTAAAAATATCGAAATTGTCATGTTTAGACCTTTAAAATAGAGAAATTGGGGAGTTTAGACCTTTAAAACGAGTAAATGGTTAATTGAGATCTTTAAACAACAAATTTTGAAGATTAGACCTTTAAAATCAGAGAAAATTGTTAATTTGGGCCTATAAAACAGGAAAATTTAAATATTTAGACCTTTAAAATAAGGGAAATTGGGTGGCTTAGACCTTTAAAATAGGAAAATTAGAATATCAGACCTTTAAAATAAGGAAAAATAGCTCATTTAGAGTTATATCTTTAAAATAAGGGAAACTGGGTATTACAAAAAAAGAAAAAAAATCGATTACCTGACTCGGAGGCCAAAAACAAGGCGATTCCTATGGGAATGAAGATGACGCCGATGGCGATCACGGAAGGGATTACGGTAGAAGCGGTGAGGATCGGCTGCCACGCCGGAAGTCTCTGCTGCCTCAGGCGACTGGCTGAAAATGGAAATTTAAAATTTAAAATCTAAATTTTAAAGGACTGCCTAAAATTGGGTCTCGCAGGGAAAACAATTCCAAACGAGATGACTGTCCACCGTTTAAAGGACTATGAGACCCACAAAAAATCTTCTTAAATCAATTTTATTAAAGGACTGCCCTGAGGCAATTTTATTGAAGGATTACCAGATAAATGATTAAAGGACCGCTCGAAATTGGGTCCCGATGCGAAAATAATAACCATATGGATTTTCAATGAAACGAATGGGTCCCGCAGCGATTTTACTTCAAAACAAAAGATTTTAGACCTTTAAACAAGATTTTAGACCTTTTCATATAATTTTAGACCTTTGCAAGGCTTTAAAAATAAAAAAAGCGTAAATTCATTTAAAAATTATAAAAAAATGATTAAAAACCAACCTTTAGGTTTATTTTTCTTTTCATTCTCAGTCGACGGCGACGCCGATTCCCGTGTGGACATCTCCCGGGGACCAGGGCCTGGAAAGAGAGCATTAGAGAGAGAGAGAGAGAGAGAGAGAGAGAGAGAGAATTAGTGAAAGAGAGAAAGATAAGAAACTACAAAGTTTAATGCAGTTTAAGTCCTTAAATTGGAATTCCGCGGCAGAATTCACCAATCCATCGTTTGAAAAAAACTTAATTCTTATTTTTGTTAATTAAATATTGATTTTTATTAGAAAAGCGAATAGAAAAGAGGCAAAAGTAAAAATAAAAACAGCCGGGAGATGGGAAACCTTGGAAACCTGCCAGCTGAGAAACGAGGTGACTCAGGTTGGACGCAATTTTGCGTACACCTGTGACCAGGTGGAGGTCAAGTTGACTTGTCAAGCTTCGAAAAATGACGATATTGGCTACAGTAATACTGTAATTACAGTAATACCACCAATATATTAAAATAAATTTTAAAATTACTAGGAAATTGGCGCGAAATTACAACTTTTTGAAAAATTAACCGATCGGGATCGAGCTAGGTTCCGGAAGATTTTATTTAGACATTTAAATCTATTTTAGATTCTGAGGATACAAATATTCAAGGGATTTAGACCTTTAAACAAGCTGATAATGCCACATGACCACGGTGGAGAACGCCAAAATTGCCAACTAGGCCACAGCACAAGGCCACCGACCACAGCGAGCGACGTGAAAATTGCCAAAAAGGCCACGGGACCACAGTGCACGCGTGAAAGTTCTCGAATATACCACAGGCCACGGTGAAAAAGGTCAAAATTCCCAAAAAAAGCCCACGGACCACAGCCACTTTAAACCTTTAAACGTGTTATTGAATCGATTTAGTCCTTTAAAGAAGCTTTAGGACCTTTAAATACTATTTTAAACCTTTAAAGACGACCAGCGGCTAGACTACACTTGCCACAGCTGCCGATCTGGTACGGGTGTGAAACTCGCCGCCCTACCATGTCAGACAACCAGAGTTTTATGCGTCTTTTCAGGCGGGAACATTGAAAATTCGAAAGTGACGGCCAAAAAATCGATAAACCGAAAGGACGCGTAAAAACCGTGCACGCCGTTCGTTAAAACAACTGTTATCCAGATTTGCATATTGCCTGGAATGGCTGAAAAAAATAAAAAAAGACCTTTAAAATCCAGTCATTTCTTTAAAATCTCGCGAAGAATGCTAATTTCTTGCTAAAACCAGGCTGATGGCGTCACCGGAAGAACACAAATCGGCACAAAAGCGGAAAATGACTGAATCACCGCCCGTCGCCCAGACTATTTGCTCTCTCTCTTCCCCGCCCCGATAAATAATCGATTTTTGGGGATGACGCCGCCGTTCCGAAGGTACTTCCAGCTCTGAACATCAAAGAGAATTAAAGGGAAGAAGAAATAAGAGTGGGAGATCATTTATTGTCGAAAACCAAGACAGCGAGGACGTCAGTAGATCAGATTGAACAACATAACAGATTACAAAATATTGGCAGTGTTGATGTGGAGGAGGGGTACAGGTGGACGTCTTGGATGTACAGATAGGCGGCACCGGCCGCTTAGGACTTCTGCTGCTGCGGGGTGGGCACTCCGGGCTGGCCGGGGCCTCCGGCTCCCTTCTTGTTCATGAGGTAGCGATGGATGTGGGGAATAACTCCTGAAACAAGGGGAAGAAGTTAGTAGTCTTCAGAAGGACTAGGGCTCACCTCCTCCGGCGATGGTGGCCTTGATGAGCGTGTCCAACTCCTCGTCTCCTCGGATGGCGAGATGCAGATGACGGGGGGTGATCCTCTTCACCTTGAGATCCTTGGAAGCGTTGCCGGCGAGCTCGAGGACCTCAGCCGTCAAGTACTCGAGGATGGCGGCACTGAAAGGGTTCATTTTAGTTGTTTCAGTAGTGGCAAATGAGTGTGATGCAAATGATAAAATAAGTCAAAATGATGCAAAAAACAATATAAATAAGTCAAAAGTACCTGTAAACGGCGGCGGTGGCTCCGACACGTCCGTGGGAGGTGGTGCGCTGCTTCAGGAACCTGTGGATCCTTCCGACGGGGAACTGCAGACCGGCGCGGGCACTGCGGGAGATGACCTTAGACTTGGACTTTCCAGAGTCCTTGCCAGCCTTTCCTTTGCCTCCAGCCATTATTATTGAGTTTCTGGAAAGAAAGAATTAGAATATAAGCCAAAAGAACGAGGTAAAGATGACAAAAACACAAAATAACAACGGTTACCGTTGCGGGACCTTCCAGACGCTAGAATCACATTCCCGCCATTTTTGCTGGCATGACGCCAGGGTGTTGCGAAATTAAGCGAAACTAGGTCAATAGAGCGTGGAAATCAAACAAAGCTAGTCAGAAACAATGAGAATCGCCGAAAATGATGCAAAAATGCAAAATGTGCTAGAAAAACCAATTTACATTCAAATTAACGTATTTTTACACTATTTTAGCAAATAAAACACGTAAAATATTAGTATTTAGAAAAGTAAACACTTGTAGATCAAAAAAACATCAAAATAGAGAGTTTGAACCATTTTTTCTACTAAATCACAAAATTATTGAAATTTAAACTATTTATTTGTATTTAAACGAAATAAATCCAAAAATTGAGCCATTTTCGAAAATGGAAGTTTTGAGTCCAAAAGAACAGATTTTCCGCTTTTCTCCGCTCAAATTCCGTATTATTTTTATTTTTTCTATTTTTTTCGTTATTTTCGCTTTAAAACAATTTAATTTAATAAAAATAAACAAAATGCGCGAAAAGGGCAGAGGACAACAACGCAACAAGCGAGAACATCAGCGAGTGACGCTCAATCGGGCGGGAAGCCCCGCCCACGCCTTGGCTCCGCGCCAATTCTTGGATGCGCAGGCCGCATCAGACTACGGTAGTTCAGGCGTCCACTGGCACTTTGCCAGCGGCAATTTGGGGATGAATTTCTGATGTTTTTGTTGAACTTTCGCGCATTTTGCAAAGGAAAGTGACCTACTTTACATGGTGATTATTTCAAAATATCGATTTTTGAATGAAAAATAGAAAAAATATCGATTTTAGAGTAATTTTCGAGGAAAAAGCGGCCCTCAAAGTCGTAAACTCTGATTTTCCTCGGAGAGCTAGCTTGTTCACCTATTTTGATTAGATATTTATTTACTTTGTAAATAGTATTTTTAATCAATATTTTAATTAGAAAATCTGGTTTCCGGCAATTTTACCTAATTTCACTCCAATTTTTGGGATTTACACCGGATTTTCGTGATTTTCCAGCTTTCTTCACTGATCTATACTTATGATTCTATTTTATTAATAAAAACTGGATATTAATTTGAATTTAAGCATGTCCACCGGGTTTTCGGGGTCTTCGAGGACCAGGAACTACGGAGAGTTCGCGGAATCCTCCAAGTCTTCGTCCCTCTTCGACCGCGCTTTCTCAAAGCCGTTAGTCTTTCTAATCGATTATTTGTTTTGTTTATTTAATTTATTTTATTCAAATATTGCGTTTAAATTGGTGTAAAATAGTCCTTGGCGCATTGCCAGAAAAGGTCTTGGCACGTTGCCAAAATATATTTCCTGAATTTAGAGGCTCAAGTTCTGTCGACTACTGTATCTTAAGATAAGATCTTTATGGTTCCGAAACGATCGAAAATTTGAATATTACGCTGATTTTTTTAACTGGGAATCTTCCAGGCCGCCGAAGAAGCGCTTCAGCAAGTTCGCGTCGACGGCTTCAGTGGGCAGCAACCAGTCTGAGGAGCCTGTCCTTCCTTCAGGTTTGTTCTCTATATGCTAATTTCTCTCTCTATTGCCTCTGTGTCTCTAACCCTCTCCCTGTCGCTGCGTCTCTAACCCTCTTCCTGTCTCTGCGTCTCTAACCCTCTTCCTGTTTCTGCCTCTTCTCTCTCTCTCTCTCTCTCTCTCTCTCTCTCTCTCTCTCTCTCTCTAATTCTCTCTATTTCAGTCTCCGAGGCCCGTGACTCTCCCCAGCAAGTCTTCTCCCCTCCGATCAGTCTCCCCGAGAGCTCCTCCACCGCCGATCTCGAAACTGAACATGTAAGTTTGATTAGATTTTTTTTTCATATTGCACCCCAAATTGTTTTTTTTTCGACATTTTTACATTAAAAATGATTTACACTTTACAATTTTTTAAATATATTTTTTTAAAACATTTTTACTTAAATTAAATTATTAATTTTAAAAAATGATATTCCAGAACCTCGAAGCTAGCGACAGTGACGACGATCTCATGGACATGGCTCAATCTTCTAAACGCACTACTAATTTCTCTACTTCTTACTCCCAGTCGACTGGCTCCCAGAATGGGTCAGTTTTTAGCTTTTGGACGGAAAAAAGCGGCCTGAGGTTGACAGAGCGGAAAGGCAGAAAAAGCGTAAATCTACAGTAACCTTTCATTTCCAGAACCACCACCGTCGCCAAGCGCTCGGCCGCCTCCACCTACGACTTTGACGACGATGACGCCTCTCCCGGCGGAAGCCCCGCCTCCAAGAAGGAGAAGTCGGAGGATCCCATCTGTTAGTTTTAGTTCTACAGTAGTGTAACGAGGCTGCAATTAGCGCTACGGTATCCAATTACAGTACCCTTATTACAGTAACCGCCGGCCAGCCGAAGGCCAAATTCATCCCGACGAGGCAACAGAGGAAGGCGCCCGTCTACCGCCACAAGTGGAATGAGGACGACGACGAGGAAGAGGACTTTGGACGTCCCTCCCCACCCACGAACGAAGTCATCGACCAGCCGGCTGTCAGGAAGGTGCGTTTTTTGACCTTCTGACTCCATTTTTGAGCTTTGGCAGCCAAAAATCGATCTTTTTGGCCGATTTTAACCCTCGGAAGCTGTTTTTCGGCTTCTTGACCCCCAAAAATCGCTGTTTTTGTCCGAGTTTTTGGTGTTTAAACGAGAAAAAAGGGGTTTAAATTGGAAAATTTAGGTATAATGAGGTTTTTTTCAGCCGGATGTGCCCGCCTACAGGCGTGAACCGGCTTCCCGGGTGAGGAGGGTGAAAGAGGCCCATCAGTGCCTGGAGTCGGGTGAGCTGGACGATTTCAAACAGGACTTGGAATATCATCTGTTGACTCTACAGGATCCACATGTGTCGGACAATGTGAAGTGTCTCAGGTGAGAGACGCAGAGAGGAGAAGGAGAGGCAGACGACCAGAGAGAGAGGGTAGCCAGCAGAGACGCAGGTGACAGAAGAGAGACTCGCGTTTGAGACGCAGACAAAGAGGAAAAAGCGGCCTGAGGTTGAGAAAAAAGCGGAAAGCGGCCTGAGGTTGCTAGAAAAAGCGGAAAGCGCCCTGAGGTTGCCGGAAAAAGCGGAAAGCGGCCTGAGGTTGCAGGAAAAAAGCGGAAAGCGGCCTGAGGTTGCCGGTTATTGGGGCCTTTCTATATGCAAATATGGGGATGCTAAATTCAAATGAGACGGGATTGTATCAAACAGCGGTGAAACAGTGGAGCAATCAACCAAATTTCCTCATTTTCAGCGCCGTCACCCTCACCAGAAAGTGCGTCTCCCGCGAATTCCGCCAATTCATCCGCAGTGAGATGGGAGTCAACCAGATTGTGAAGCTCTTCTCAGATGCTAATCAGCACCAGGTACTGTAGTTTTATTGATTTTTATTTTATATTAAAAAAAATTAAATTTGATCTATTTTCACCGGAGAAATTAGAATTAAGCGAGCCTATTTATTGTGTTTTTTAAATTTTATTCTATCTATTTTCACCAGAAATTGACCTACTTTCACCGGAAAAAGCTAGAATTCAGCAAAAAGGCTACCGACATTCGTGTCGGGAGCCGCTCCAATATTCAAATTAGGACCAAATCTACCCCCTAATTCGCCCTTTTTCCAGAGCCTGGCCCTGTGCGTGGCTGCCTTCGTCTACCTGATGTCGAGGGATTTCGTAACGATGGCCCTGGATTCGCCCACCCTGCGCGTCATCTCCCAGCTCCTTCGCGTCGAGACCCTCAAGGACAACGAGGAGACGAAGAAGTACTCGGATCAGGTACTTTTTATCGATTTATTTTGGAGGTTTCAGGCAATTTTCTGGGTTTTTTACGGTCCTGGTGGTCTTTTTGCTCAATAAATGACGTAAAAATGGCCGGAAATGATGAGTGAGAGACGCAGAGGAAGGGGCGAGGCAGAGTGCGGAAATTGTAGCTTCCGGTGGTGGTCAGAGACGCAGAAGAAAAACTGGTAGATCAGAGACGCAGAGGAAAAAATGGTAGATCAGAGACGCAGAGGAAGAGATTTTAGAAGGGCGATCAAATGGTTAGAGAGAGAGATTATTCTGGTAGATCATCTAGTAATAATGGTCATAGACGCAGAGAAAGGGGGTTGAAAGAGACAGACGACAGAGAAAGAGAGTACGCTTCAGGTGGGAGACGCAGAGGAGAGAGTGAGAAGCAGACGACTAGACAGTAAAATAGGAACATCCTATGGAGAGACGCAGAGTCAGGCGACGAGAGTTCGGGGTATCTAATGGAGAGACGCAGAGAATTAGACGGCGAGAGTAGGTGAAAGTAAGGGTAAATTTGTTAGAGACGCAGAGGAAATCTCCAGAAATGGATTGAACGTATGATGTCAGAATGACATCATTATTTGAAAAGTGCGGTTTTAAACCACCTGGGCTTAAAAAGGCACAAAAAAGTAGTTTTTGGGGTTCACCCCAAAAACTACTTTTTTTGGGGGGTGAATGCTAATTTTTTGTTACTAAATTCAAATGAGTTCATAGTTTTTTTCAGGTCTGGAGCATTTTCAAGGACTACTTGGACCGGGCCGAAGCAGCCGGCAAGAAGTGCGCCTTCGATATTCCAAGGGAGAAATTGACGGTATTTTACATTTTACTTCGAGCTAATATTCTAATTTTACACCCTTTTAAGTTCTAATATTCTAATTTTAGCCCTCGGCCCTCATTCTGGACGCCCTCGTTTTCCTGCTCTCTCGTACGCAGGACGAAGCTTTCAAGACGGAGCTCCTCAATCTGGGTGCCCTGCAGTTCGTCGTCAGCAAAGGTTAGAGGCAGAGAAACAGAGACAGGAAGGGGTTAGAGACGCAGAGACAGGGAGAGGGTTAAAGACGCAGAGAGAGGGAGAGGGTTAGAGACGCAGAGAAAAGGAGAGGGTTAGAGACGCAGAGACAGGGAGAGGGTTAGAGACGCAGAGACAGGGAGAGGGTTAGAGACGCAGAGACAGGGAGAGGGTTAGAGACTAATTAGCATAATGCACGATTTTCAGTGGAGAAAGTGACGCTCTCAATGATCCACGACAAATCGGCCACCGACGTCTCCCAGAATCTCCAGATCCTCGAGCGCTGCTTCAGAATCCTCGAATCTGTGAGTTCTCTATATGCTAATTTCTCTCTCTCTCTTCCTCTCTCTCTCTCTATCTCTCTTTCTCTCTCTCTCTCTCTCTCTCTCTCTCTCTCTCTAAAACCCCTCCTTTTCAGTCTACCTGCTTCCACAAGAAGAACCAGGCCTTCCTGATATCCCACCGTGGAAGCGTCCTCATCCAAATGTGTGGAAAGTGGGTATTTTACTCTCTTAAAATTCTAATTTATTTTTTTTTTAAATTATAAGCGCAAAATGTGTGAAAAAGCGAATCGCAAAGAGAGTGGTGGTTTGGATTGTAGGAATTGATAAAAAGAGAACAATATTGTTTCGTAATTGAATTGAAATTCATGAAAAGCGAAAAGAAATCGCTGTGAAAAATCTTAATTTTTAAACCTACAGCTATTTCGTAAGAAACAAAAAGATAACCAAACCACCTCAGCCTTTCTCAAAAACATCAGACATCAAATCGCTGAACTAAAGAGAGAGGCAGGTAGAGGAAGCAAGAAAGAAGGAGAGGGAAAGGGACAGAGAGAGAGAGAGAGAGAGAGTGGAGACGAAGAAGCTGAAGAACAAAAGCAAGTGACCGGGGCGAGTGAGTGTGTGTTTGTGTGTGTGTGATGAGCAAGTGTATGAGAGCGTGAGTGAGTGAGTGAGATAGAAACCAACGGATTTCAGAAAAGGCTGAGGTGGTTTGGTTATGTTTTTGTTTCTTACGAAATAGCTGTAGGTTTAAAAATTAAGATTTTTCACAGCGATTTCTTTTCGCTTTTCATGAATTTCAATTCAATTACGAAACAATATTGTTCTCTTTTTATCAATTCCTACAATCCAAACCACCACTCTCTTTGCGATTCGCTTTTTCACACATTTATTGTTCTCTTTTTATCAGTATTCTTTGAATACAATTTTTCTATTGGACGTTTTTGCTGTCAACTGCGTTTTTGCAGGCCGCTTTGATTCTAATGCGGCCGAAGGCCTCTTTGTTTCTCATGCGGCCGAAGGCCGCTCAGTTGCTAATGCGGCCGAAGGCCGCTTTGATTCTAATGCGGCCGAAGGCCGCTCAGTTGCCAATGCGGCCGAAGGCCGCTTTGTTTATAATGCGGCCGAAGGCCGCTCAGTTTCTAATGCGACCGAAGGCCGCTCGGTTTCTCATGCGGCCGAAGGTCGCTATGATACTAATGCGGCCGAAGGCCGCTCAGTTGCCAATGCGGCCGAAGGCCGCTTTGATTCTAATGCGGCCGAAGGCCGCTTTGTTTATAATGCAACCGAAGGCCGCTCAGTTTCTAATGCGGCCGAAGGCCGCTATGATTCTAATGCGGCCATAGGCCGCTCGGTTTCTTTTGCGACCAAAGGCCGCTTTGATTCTAATGCGGCCGAAGGCCGCTCGGTTTCTAATGCAGCCGAAGGTCGCTATGATTCTAATGCGGCCGAAGGCCGCTTAGATTCTAACGCGGCCGAAGGCCGCTCAGTTTCTAATGCGACCGAAGGCCGCTATGATTCTAATGCGGCCGTAGGCCGCTCGGTTTCTTTTGTGGCCGAAGGCCGCTTTGTTTCTAATGCGGCCGAAGGCCGCTCAGTTTCTAATGCGACCGAAGGCCGCTATGATTCTAATGCGGCCGTAGGCCGCTCGGTTTCTTTTGTGGCCGAAGGCCGCTCAGTTGCTAAAGCGGCCGTAGGCCGCTTTGATTCTATTGCGGCCGAAGGCCGCTTAGTTGCTAAAGCGGCCGTAGGCCGCTTTGATTCTAATGCGGCAGAAGGCCGCTTTGTTTCCAATGCGGCCGAAGGGCGCTTTGATTCTAATGCGGCCGAAGGCCGCTTTGATTCTAACGCGGCCGAAGGTCGCTTTGATTCTAATGCGGCCGAAGGTCTGTTTCCATTGCGTGCTTTTAGTCACATTACTTTTTCTGAAGGCGCTGCTGATGCTACGATTGTTAGAGGTGTTACATACGTTCTACTTAATGTTGTCCGGAAACGAGGCGTATCATTTTAAACTGTTTTGTTCATTTTATATTCAAATATGTACACTTTCTCAATAGAAATATAAAAAGCAAAAGAACAAAATTGTTGAGGAACCGATCACCGGACCATCAGGTTAACAATTGGACGCGCTGCCCCTGCACTATAGTGTCACGGTGGCATTCTTGGGCGGCCGCGCTTATCTATCTGCCTGCCCCAGTACACGTTTACCGTCGCATTTAGTAGATATCGCATATAGATATGCAAAGGATAGTGTTAGCGTATAGTTAATTAATTCGACGATAGTATTGCATTTTGAAGCTGCGGCGGGCCAAAATGTACCATTTTACCCTATTTTTAGAGTGGTGTGCCAAAACCACTCGACAGATTTGGCTGAAAGTCTACGCGCCGCGACCTGCAACAGGTTCCGGTATGTGGCCAAATTTTCAGCTCGATTGCTTCATCGCTTCGCTCGTAGCAACATTATATGAGATGAACGGGAGACATCGGCGTTTTTTCTCACCAGCCGCATCCTGGAAATTAGCATAGCAAAAACGTTATGCTAATTTCTAGGGTGGGAATCGGTTTATTTTTGGATGCTGAAAGCGATTCTTTGGTCAGAATTGGAAAATATTGATTTCCAATGGAGCCCGGGCGATTTGAAGTTTGGCCGCCCCCGCACAAGACAGTGGAGGAACCAAACCACCGCGCAGCGCTTCGCGCTGCGCGCAATTATTCAAATTTCAGGTTATTTTCTGTGGTCCACTCGGCTGTGGCCGACGCCCCCAGTTCCGACCTCGTCGAGAAGTACATGAACTGCCTGGGACTGATGGCACGCGTTCTAATGAACCTCTCGCATGAGAATGGTGGGTAAGCGGCCTGAGGTTGCCAGAAAAAAACGGAAGCGGCCTGAGGTTGCCAGAAAAAAAGCGGAAAGCGACCTGAGGTTGCCAGAAAAAGCGGAAAGCGGCCTGAGGTTGCCAGAAAAAAGCGGAAAGCGGCCTGAGGTTGCCAGAAAAAAAGCGGAAAGCGGCCTGAGGTTGCCAGAAAAAAGCGGAAAGCGGCCTGAGGTTGCCAGAAAAAAAGCGGAAAGCGGCCTGAGGTTGCCAGAAAAAAGCGGAAGCGGCCTGAGGTTGCCGGAAAAAGCGGAAAGCGGCCTGAAGTTGCCAGAAAAAGCGGAAGCGGCCTGAGGTTGCCAGAAAAAGCGGAAAGCGGCCTGAGGTTGCCCGAAAAAGCGGAAAGCGGCCTGAGGTTGCCAGAAAAAGCGGAAATCGGCCTGAGGTTGCCAGAAAAAAGCGGAAGCGGCCCGAGGTTGCCAGAAAAAGCGGAAAGCGACCTGAGGTTGCCAGAAAAAAGCGGAAGCGGCCTGATGTTGCCAGAAAAAAGCGGAAAGGGGCCTGAGGTTGCCGCCAAAAGCGGCTTTTAATTGATAAAATGCTAATTTTTCCCTTTTCAGAACTCTGCTCCTCCAAACTCGGCCAGATGAACGGCTTCCTCTCCCTCTGCCTGACCACTGTCACCTTCCTCGCCCCGAAATTCGGATCGGCCGAGAAGAAATTCGACATGTACGTCATGGTATGCTAATTAGATCTGCTCCAATTCTACCGTAATCCTTCAGGGCCTGGCTCTTCTGGTGAACCTCGTGGAGAGATGTAATTCGAATAGAAGGAAGGTACTCGAGGCTTCCGTCAAAATGTTCCACGAGGATGGAAAAATCACGGAGGAAAAGGCCCTGAACGCCTTGGTTATGGTACGTCTCTGCGTCTCTAACCCTCTCTTCGCCTCTGCGTCTCTAACCCTCTCCCTGTCTCTGCGTCTCTAATCCCCCTGTCTCTGCGTCTCTAACCCTGTTCCTGTCTCTGCGTCTCTAACCCTTTTCCTGTCTGCGTCTCTAACCCTCTCGCTGTCTCTGCGTCTCTAACCCTCTCCCTGTCTCTGCGTCTCTAACCCTCTTCCTGTCTCTGCGTCTCTAACCCTCTTCCTCTCTCTGCGTCTCTAACCCTCTTCCTCTCTCTGCGTCTCTAACCCTCTCCCTATCTCTGCCTCTCTAACCCTCTTTCTGTCTCTGCTTCTCTAATTCTCTCTCTTCAGATGTTCTGCCACCACGAAATGAAAGCCAAGAATATCGACGAAGACCTCGACAAGGAATTGGCCTTTGAGGTATTTTTTGTCAATTTTACCTTATTTTTGCCTCAATATTCAAATTTTTCAAAATCAGTAAAAAGTCATCTTTTTTAAAATTAATAATCGATAAAAAATCTTTTTTTTTTTCAATTTAAAAAATCGATAAAATTTAATCTTTTTCAATTTAAAATCAATAAAAATTTGTTATTTTCCAATTTAAAATGTTTAAATAAAAATTAAAAATCATTAAAAATTCATATTTTTCACTCACATTTTTTAAATCAATTTTTTTAAAATTCTCAAATTCAAAAATCAATCGTTTCAGGACCCAGGAGACGAGCCGGAAGACGAGGAATCGGACGATGGGCCGAGCCAGGACGGCCGTCTGGACCGTGGAAAGCTGGACGACATGAGCGAATCGGAGATGCTGGCGATGGTCCAAGGAGCCATGACCAAGGCCTCAGCCCACATGGAAGACAGCGTGGTTGCCTCCTACATCGCCCTTCTTGTGGGATGTCTTCTGCAGCAGAATGAGGTAAGCCGCTTTTTGGCAACCAAAGGCCGCTTGGTGACAGATTATGACAACCTAAGGCCGCTCTGGCTCTGTCCTGGATTAGCGGTCTATAAAATGAAGTTAATTTTTAAACAGTTTTTTAAACATTCAAAAAAATTAAGCTTTTCAGCTAAATTTTTAGATGATTTTTATTTTCCTCATAATTTCGAATAATTTCAAAAGTATTTAAATATACAACTTTTTTAAATGGAATTTTAAACTTAAAAAACATGTTTGAAAATGCTTTTTTAAACATTTTTTTTTTTTGAAATTTTTAATACTTTTTTCTCAGTTTTTCATTGAATTGAATTATTTAAATTGTTATAAAATTCAATTTTAACTTTTTTAAATACTTTTAAAAGGGTTTTTAAATATTTTTTAAACATTTTTTTACATGTAGCCTTTTCACAAAAAAAATTAATTTTTATTAAAAAAAATAACAATTTTTTAAAACATTGTATAGACCGCTTTTTATTTTTTAAACTTTATTTTTTAATTTTAGAAACTTTTCCCCAATTTTTTCATAGACTGGGAATATACAACCTAAGGCCGTTTGGTCCGCTTTTTTGGCGAAAAAAGCCGCTTTTGTCAACCGAAGCCCGCTTAGTGACATATGATGCTAATTTTCTGATTCAGGAATACGTCACTTCGGTGAAGGAGCTTCTGCCCGAGCACAAGTTGACAGTGATGGTGGACCAGTTGCAGCGATTCCTGGAGTTTATGAAGATTACGGTAGGTCTCTCTCTCTCTCTTCTCTCTTTCTCTCTCTCCCTCTCTCTCTCCTCTCTCTCTCTCTCTCTCTCTCTCTCTAACCCTCCCTCTTTCCAGAACTCGAAGAGCAGTGGCTGCCGCTCCATCGAACGCATCATCGACCACCTGGAGCGCCTGGATTGACCCTCCCTTCCCTTTCATTCGCTATATTCAAATTACTCGTTTGTTGGCCCATTTCTGCCAAACAGGATCCCCCCTCACCTCATCTCTCGAACCATTTGGGGAAACCCCGCCTACTTGTCCCCGATTCCGCATTTCTCGGTGTATGAGCCCCGATTGTTAACCCATTTATATCTCAGTGACGATGCTTGAAAAAACTCATTAAGCCTGCGAAGGCCCTCGTGTGAATTATTGCCGTTTGTTTCTATGTCCAAAGAATAAAGGAGATATGATTGAGAGGCGGTTTTGAATATTGGGAAAGAGAGAAATAATGAAAGAAAAAGGAGAGAGGGAGGGAAAAACCTGAATTTAAAATAGAAAAATGTGTGAAATTAATTCTTAGACTGTTTAAATCCCTTAAATTAAATCCTTAAATTTGCGTCTAGTATTCATATTAGCCAATTAAAATTAGACAAAAAATAAGTGAACCGACCGGGATCGAACCTTGGTCGTGTGATTAATAAAAATGCTTTGGTCCCTGGTTTAAAAAAATATATTTTTATTTTTCATTTATTTAGACTTGAAAGTTAATGTTTTATTATTAATTAAATTTAAATTATTAAAAATGTGCATGGTAACCCTAAAAATCATTGGGTAAAAAATCACGCAGTTCGAAAACTAATTGCACATTTTTTATTATTTAAAACTGGTACAATTAATTTTTAAATTTTTCATTTTTAAAATGTATTTTAGTTTTTTATATTTTTGTTTGTTTTTATGCATCATTTTTTTAAAATCTTTTTTTAATTTATTTTTATTTGCTTCAATTTATCCAATTTTTCTCATTTTTCCTTCAAAAATTTCCCATTTTAATCCCAAAAAGAGCCAAAAACAGCGATTTTGGCCCATTTTTAAAGGGATCGTCATATTTTTTTGACTTTATTTTAAATTAAAAAGCTTTGGTACTATTCTACAAGTGTAGCCCTAAAACAATTTTTTTTAAATTAAAAAACTTTAATGATTTAAAATGAATCTTCATTGTTGAAAACCCCTTAGAATAAAATTTGAGGGGGAAATGGGGTGAAATTTGTTTTTCGATTTTGGGGCTACACTTGTGGTTTTTGGAAAAATTTGCATCTGAAATGCCATTTTTGGCGCCTGTGGATAACCGGAATTTTAACGAACTGCGTGTACGGTGTTTACGCGTCCGTCAAATTGATAGGTTTATCGATTTTTGGTGGTCACTTTCGAATTTTCAATGTTCCCGCCTGAAAAGACGCAGAAAACTCTGGTTGTCTGGCATGGTAGCACCGGGAGTTTCACACCCGTACGCGATCGGTGGCCGCGGTAAGGGTAGTCCCGCCGCATACAGTAATAAGTACAAGTCGAAACAAGTTTCAAGGAAATTTTTGAATCAATTCTCTTAGACTCTTCTGATGATGATTCCCCTGGTTTATGACTGGAACTCGGGAGATTTGATGGCTCCCCTCTCTCTAAAGATAAAAGAGCCGGGACGTATAGGGTGCGTTGAAGCGACGTGTTATCGCGTTTACGACCCAAGAATTGCTCAGTTTCGGGCGTTTCCCCAATGCGGCTCATCTCCATTACAGGTTAGCTTTGGAAAGTTTCAAGATATCATTCAAAAATATGCTAAGATACTTTTAAAGGGTCAGTAATTTAAGTTCCCTTATGTACGGTAGCTATTTTGGGCTACTTTAAAAAAGTTCTTGGCTCTCCTCATTTTCAGCAATATTTGAATATAACCCGGGTGTTATCACTATGCAAATGCTGCTCTGAAACAAGCCTAACATCTCAATGAACCCCAAAAGTTGAAAAAATATTGCAAACCACCGAAGTCGAGAGGTTTGCGTGGCAAGACCCTAAAAATGTGGTGTCTATCTACAGATAACAAGCATTGCAAAACTTAAGAACCGTTTATCGATCTGTGTTGTATTTCTTCTATTTTTCCCTTAAGTTAACTTTAGGTAAGGCTCTTAGCTTAAAATCATCCTTGTCTTAAGTTGTCTTATGTGGGTTAAGGCAAAATCTGTTAAACTTTAAGCTATTGTTTAATGTTGTTGGGTCCCCGTAACGCATATTAAACCCTTAACGCACTTAATGCTTAAGTGCGTTAAGGGTTTGATATTCAGAACTTACATCTTCCCCAACCATATAAATAAGTTGATTTAAGGATTCTAACCTTAAGGACGTAGGGCGACAGGGTTTCGTATTTCCTTAACCTAGTTTTAGGTTTAGGGTTTAGGTCAAACTTCTAGGTTGGTGGTTTAAAAAATTACTGCTTTCCTTAGTTGATTTAAGGGGTTTAAGACAAAATCTTTTACATTTTATCTTCATTGGCAAAATGTCTATAAGTGTTTCAAAATAAAGGTTTATTGTGTCGGAACTTCCATTTCCCTAACAGTTTTCTAATAAGGTTATCTTAAGGACTTAAGGAGACATCGTTTCTAAGGTCTTCCCTTAGAATTTTATAGTAATTCAATTAAAGACATTTTGCTACCTTCATTGCATACATTTAAAGTGAAAACATTCGAACTTGTAAATAGTGAATGTCATTAAATGAAAGAATGCAATAGCACTAAAGGTTAAGCTTTTAAGGATTAGAAAAGATAAGATTTAGATTAGGGCCTTAATGTATTCAACGTTATAGTTTCAGGGTTTTAGGTCAAAACCTTCCTAGGGCTTTCCTTGAGTTGTCTTAAAGTTTTCATACTTTTCTTAAAACTGAATTTTAGCACTTCTCCTCTCGGTTGGCGTTACCATCGCCCAATTTGGAGGTCCTCCTGGCACTGACAACTGCCAGCAGCCTCAATTCAACGCCTGCAACTACAACCTGGGTACCTACTGGGGAGTCGAGTAAGGATCTTTTTCTTTATGCATTATTCTAATTTCTCTATTTAGTACCACCAATGCATGGAAGAGCCTGAGCTACCTCAGCAGTGAGGTAGATTCCCTTATCCGCCCACCCTACAGCATCTTCAACTACGTTAACGTTTGCAAGTAAGTTTCTCTCTCTCTCTCTCTCTCTCTCTCTCTCAAAAAAGGCGTGGCTTAGTTTAGTGCCATTTTTTGTTGTCAACATCATGAAAATGCCAAATTTCTACAACTAGCCAATACATTTAATTAGGATTATTGTGGGATTTGGGTTACCCGTTTTGGCGCCAAGGCTAAATCTGGGTGTGAGATTGTTTTGACGCTTGCGATGGCCTAATTATGTCACACGGCAAACAGTTGTTGTGCCAATGGCGGACACCTGGGGAGAAAGAGGTTGGGAACAAAGGAAATCAGGGGGCGACTAGGGCAGCCAAAGAGGGGTGGGAGATTTCGCAAAAACAGGGTTTTCTGGGAAGAGAGAGAGAGAGAGAGAGAGAGAGAGAGAGAGAGAGAGAGGGTAAAACTGCAAATACGTAAACATTTATATAGTTAAACTCTTACTCTCATCTCTCTCTTTCTCTCTTATTCTCTCTATTCAATTAATCTCTCTCTCTCTCCGACAAGGTCAGCCAAAAAAGCATGTGAGATTTTGGAATGAAAGGGAATGCCGTAAATGGCGAGATAGAAAAAGAGAGATAGAAGGAGAGAGAGATTATCTGAAAAGACAAACAACTTTCTCCTCTCTCTCTCTCTCTCTCTCTCTCTCTCTCTCTCTCTCTCTTGTTTTAAACTTCTTTCCGTTTTCTGCATTCCTTATAAAAAACACTCCGATTACTGTTTTGTTAATAAAAAAAATTAACAAAATAACAGGGATATTGAGCGACTTTGGCTCACAAAAAATATAACATTCCCAAGAAAAAACCACGTGCTGTCAATTTATCGTTTTCGAGATGTCTTGCTTGAAATTGAAAAATCCGGGTCCTCGTTTAGCGTTCAGCGTCATTCTAATAGACATGTTTCATTCAAGTGAGAGATACGAGAAATGTAGAGGGACCAGAAAGAAAAAAGTGCATTTTCAATAAAAATTACATCGAGAAAATGAAATGAGAACGTTCTGAGGTTTCCTTTAAACATTATTGAATATTGCCCTCAAACAGTGGAAAGGTGTGGCAAACCCTCTTCTTTAACCTAATTTTCTAAAACTGGAGAATGAAGCCAGAGGGGTATATAATGGTTGCCGATCTCATTTTCCTCAGAAAACTTATACAATACGAAAACAATGAATTAGCCTACATACAGATCTAAGCCTCATTAAACCATGATTAGGAAATCATATAAATCAAGTTGCATCCAATAAATTCCAGTTTTCTTCCAGTGGTTTCTCCCAGTTCTACTCCTGCCTCGGCCAGTTCAACATCCGCAACTGCCTTGGAACCATCGGCCTTGTTGGAAGTGGAATGTCTCCCCAGGACGCCTACACCTACGAGGGGTACCTCGCCGCTTGGCGTTTCAAGTGCGGAGGCGGTTTCTTCAGTAAGTTTCCTTTTCAATACCACCACTGAGCCAACATCTGCTTTTTGGAAGGCGACTTTAGAATGTTGTTTCTGTTAGAACACTTACAAATAAAACTTAATTTTTCAGTGGTTTATGAGAACGACGGTCTTACCCAATGCACCCAGAGCACTCACATCAAC
This sequence comes from Oscheius sp. G VE-2021, assembly GCA_022343465.1. Classification (NCBI taxonomy): domain Eukaryota; kingdom Metazoa; phylum Nematoda; class Chromadorea; order Rhabditida; family Rhabditidae; genus Oscheius; species Oscheius sp. G VE-2021. The sequence continues at coordinate 213,226 of JAJQXH010000079.1, read as the reverse complement.
AGAGCTCAGGACATGGAAAATGCTATTGGATCTTACGTTGCTAGTGTGCAGAGCGACCCCAACAATGCCTGTACCTACGCACAGAATGTTATGGACAAGATCGGAGCCATCTACCAGCAGGGATGCTTGTCTGTTGATAAGGTTGGAGAGAGAGAGAGAGAGAGAGAGAGAGAGAGAGAGAGGGAGGGAGAGAGAGAGAGAAAGAGAGCGCAAGGCAATGACAATACGCAGGGACACAAAAGGGTCAGAGAATGAGAGACAGGGAAATGGTTAGAGACGCAGAGACAGGGAGAGGGTTAGAGACGCAGAGACAGGGAGAGGGTTAGAGACGCAGTGAAAGAGAAAGAATGATGATATTCGGTTTAGGAGAAGGGACGTGTCTACGGTTGCCAGTCGATGAGGGAGTACACCAACGCCCAGTTCAGCCACTGCCGCCACATCACTACTTGCAAGAAGAGTTGGTTTCTTTCTTTCTTTCTTTCTTTCTTTCTATTCTTTTTCTCTGACTCTGTCTCTACATCTGTCTGCCTGTCCTCTCTCTCTCTCTCTCTCTCTCTCTCTCTCTCTCTCTCTCTCTCTGTCTTTTCTGTCTTTTTCTCTGACTCTGTCTCTACATCTGTCTGCCTGTCCTCTCTCTCTCTCTCTCTCTCTCTCTCTCTCTCTCTCTCTTTCTCTCTAACTCTCTCTCTCTCTGTCTTTTCTGTCTTTTTCTCTGACTCTGTCTCT
>JAJQXH010000079.1:202500-207500 GCA_022343465.1 Oscheius sp. G VE-2021 | reverse complement strand
TAATTTAAAACACATAGAAATAATATGGAAAATACGAAAATGAAACGTAAAAAAAGGTGAAATGAAACCTTCTAAGGAGCGCTTCCGCCGAATTCAATAGCCCCAGCTGCACTCTCGTTGTCTGCGCCATCCACGCGAGAGATCCGTGCCGTGTGCGCATAACGCTTCGGCAGCGCCACTGGACGGGCCTATATAACCGGCCCCACAACACCAGATTCTCGATCAGTGGCGAGCCATTGGCGGACGGCTGACGAGCCTTGACTGCCTCTAGTGCCCATTGTGACAGGGCTTGGTTCAATCCTGGTTTACCGGATTCTATAAAAATTACCGTATTTTAAGGAATATTACCGGACCTTTAAAAATAACCGGATTTTTACAATTTTACCGGACCTTAAAAATAATACCGGATCTTAAAATTTTACCGGATTTTTAATTTTTACCGGATTTTTGAGGAATTGGTCATTTTTCATAGATTTGCCAGATTTTCCCGGTTTTACCGGATTTTTAGGTTTTTATTAAAAACTTTTTTACTGTTTTTAATATTTGTTTACAATTCGTTATAAAACCTTTATTTAAGACAAAATTATGTTTATCTTGTATTTCGTGTTCCTCATTATCAATGGACAGCATTGATAATGGAGGACTAGTGGACTTTGTAGACCTCGCTAGAAATAAGCGGTCTCTTTCTTTCAATTCATTTATATGTTCTTCGTGTGAGACCACCTTAAGGTTTACGTCGGTCTGTTCTTCGCGCTCTTCGTACTCAATAGATGATCTTCTTCGTAGTCCTCTGGGAACTCTCCACGCCAGAAAATGCGCAGGAAATCTTTAGCGCTTCGTTTCCCACTGAAGATCTTCTCGAAGAGACTCGAAGACGGTATTTCAGTTTACCGAAACACATTCGGAAATAATGAACCCCGCCTGAAGACGGCTGCTTTGGAGGAATCAATTCAAAGAAGATTCCCTGCTATGCGCTTCTAACAAGGTGTCGCTTCTTGGACGAGTGCGGTTGTCCACCTACACTCACAACTGATACCTCGAAAACATAATTTTGTCTTAAATAAAGGTTATAAAACGAATTGTAAACAAATATGAAAAACAGTAAAAAAGTTTTAAAAAAAACCTAAAAATCAAAAATCCGGTAAAACAGGGAAAATCTGGCAAAACAATGAAAAATGACCAATTCCTCAAAAATCCGGTAAAAGTTTAAGATCCGGTAATATTTTTAAAATTCGGTAATTTTTCAAAGGTCCGGTAAAAACATCAAAGGTCCGGTATTTTTTTAAAGGTCCGGTAATTTCCCAAAAATCCGGTAAACCAGGATTGAACCCAGGGCTTGCCCTGCAGGAAAAGTTAATTTTTTAAAATCGGGGGTGGGGTCAGAAATGATCTCATGAGGGTTCCACGACTACCCCATGTTGAGTCATGGTGTGTGACGTCTCTTTTTGTTTTTTTAACTTCATTTTGAAGCTGTTTTCCTTTTTTTTTTTTGAAGATCATAGCTCTTGTGAAAAGTTTACAGTAAAAACCTGTCTATAAAACTTTAGCAGCCTAAAAGAGCTATCCAACGCTTCTATATTACTTCCAATTGACCTATATTACCTCATCTCCGGTTCCATAATTGTATCATAGACTGAGCAATAGAGGCTGATCCGATCAATAAACAGTTGACTTGGCCTGGCTGGGCTGACCCAGAGACGCCGCACAATTACTACATACCGCCAAGCCAAGGAAATGACGGCTGATTTCCAAAATTTACAACCAGAACTTCGCCTACCAATTCTTCGAAAGGTAGGTAAAATTTGGCTTCTTTTTAAATTTGTAGAATTTCGCGTTTAAAATTTCTTTTTTAGATGTCAATGAAGTCTTTATTTCGATTACGTCAGACCTGTAGTTCAATCGATAATTTTGTGGAATTGCACAGATTCAGAATAGAAGTGAGATCATATGAGACTAAAACTGATTTGGTCATTTACATCACCGCCGATGAAAATGTTAGTTTGTGTGTGTGTGTGTGTGTGTGTGTGTGTGTGTGTGTGTGTGTGTGTGTGTGTGTGTGTGTGTGTGTGTGTGTGTGTGTGTGTGTGTGTGTGTGTTTGAGAAATCATTTTCAGCCTCGAGTCCAATACCACATTTCCATTGAAGACATAACTCCTTCTTTCCAAAAATATGAAGACGCTATTAGAATCCAGGAAAAAGTAAACTTAATCAAAGATCCTTTCAACCAGCTGTCAGCTATACGATTTGACCATGTCCAAGTGGTAATTTTACAAATTTTCCATGGAAACCACTGTTTTATAGACAAGGTTACAGAACCTTGCCGACATATTCAGTAACAGAGGGGAGGATCCAGAATTACGACAAAGCCAAAATTTGGTTTTTGAAAATGAAATTTTGCCAATTGTACGACAAATGAAAATGAGGACTGACTGGTTAGAAGGGACTGTGGATGATTTTTCACGTTTGCTCCCTTTTGTTCGTTTTAAACGATTACGTGCGAATTTGGACGAAGTGAAGACCGCCGATTTTCTCGAATGGCCAATTAAGGTAGATTCTCTCTCTCTCTTTTTCTCTTTTTCTCTCTTTCTCTCTCTTTCTCTCTCTCTATCACACACACTCTCTCTCTTTCTCTTTCTCTTTCTCTTTCTCTTTCTCTTTCTCTTTCTCTTTCTCTTTCTCTTTCTCTTTCTCTCTCTCTCTCTCTCTCTCTCTCCTTATTGCATCGTTTATTTCAGCACAGCAAGGAATTCGAAATCCGACATTTAACGGACGTACCAACTTCCTTTTTCCAAGTTATTGGCAACGCATCCAAAGTCATCATCGGGTTTTCTTATGTGTCTTCATCTTCAGAATCTCTTTCCATCTGTCTCTATCTCTCTCTCTCCCTCTCTCTCTCTAGCCCTCTCTATACGTCTCTCTCTCTTTCTCTTTCTCTTTCTCCTTCTCTCTCTCTTCATTTCTCTCTCTTCCCCCCCCCTCTCTCTCTCTCTGCCCACCTTCAGAATCTTCAGAATGATATCCATAGAAATAAAGTAGCCATAAACCTTCACTTTCTCCACCATCGTATTCAAAACAAACTGCTCCACCTCCTTTCGTTCACCGCCATTCGGTGGCATGTACACTTCGATCTTATCCATCTGAAGCGTCCAATGATCCCTAATTTTCATTTTTTACCTACCGTTTGAATGTAAGGACTGAGAAAACTCTTTCCATCAACTCCAGGATAGGGTCCCATGTACTGTTTGACTTTGTATTGTTCCATGAAGTCTACAGGAGAATAACTGCTGGGAAACACGTCTTCCTCCACTATTCTCTGCGACAATATGACAACTGTAGCTATCTTTTTCACTCCAAAGAAATTCAAAACGCCCTTTGTTTGCTCGAAATGCTCAGGTTTGGTCTGGAAAATTAGAATTTGAAAAAAATGAAACGAGGTACCCAGAAATGTGGGGTCGTGTCTATAAATCCAAATGAGTCGACTGTGATTTTGAAATTGGAGCGGGAGAGGCCGACGACTTGGTCCATACGCATGGGGTTGTCGTTCCAAAGGTAGGTCATAGCAAGGTATTCGGTGATTGGAGAGTATTGAGCAACGATACTGATCTCGAATTCGGGGGAGAGAGAACTGGCCACGGAACGAATGTGGTGGCAAGTGCTTGCCAGTTGGAGGAAGGTCGCGGGATCACTCTGAAACGGGGGAAAAAGAATTTTTTAATTTTTTGACTATTTTCAATCAAATTATTGTGACCCTTACTGGCCGTTTTTGACCAAATTTCAATTGAAAAATTGATGTTTCACAACTATAACACTAAATTTTTCCTTTTCTGACATTGAGGCATACGCAAATTTTACGAGCAATCGAATGAAATAGGTTATTTTGCTCGCATTTGAACATTAAATACAGCGCGAGCAAAAAAGTGAAATTTCATCAAAATTTTTGAGGTTGAATTTAAAAATTTCAAAAAAATTTCAAAAACGAAATAAAGTTGTTTTTAGTGTATTTTAACTCTAGAGTTATCACATAATAAAAAAATCAGCAAAATCCGAGAGATTGACTTTTTTCTGTGGCCACGGGGTCCTCTATCCTATTAAAAATCTGTTTTAACATTTCTAGTTTATCTGGCAATTTGAACAAAATCGAATACTAAAACCTAGATAAAAAGTACGAATAATAAATTAAAATAAACTTGAAAAATGCTCCTGACGGTCCCTTTAATGTTTAGAGACACAAGGAGAGGGGTAGAGACGCAGAAAGAGAAAGAGTGTTAGAGACCCAGAGACAGGTAGAGGTTAGAGACGCAGACACAGGAAGAGGCTAGAGAAACAGAGGCTGGAAAATCCTTAGAGACGTAGACACTTTAACTCACTTATCGCGAATATAGATTAGAGAGGGAGAGACAGAAAGAAAGTTGAAACGCAGAGACAAAACGCAAAGAAGGATTAGAGACGCAGAGACAAGGAGAGGTTTACACAGAGACAGGAACATGGTTAGAGACGCAGAGACAGATAGAGGGTTAGAGACACAGAGAAAGGAAGAGGGTTAAAGACGCAGAGACAGGATGCTGTTAGAGACGCAGAGGCGGGAAGAGGGTTAGAGAAGCAGAGACAGGGAGAGGGTTAGAGAAGCAGAGACAGGAAGAAGGTTAGAGACGCAGAGATAAAAACTCACGTATCCAAGAATGAGATAAAGAGGAATTTTGTAGGCCGGCTGAATGAGCAACTGAGATCCATCAGCTATGGCTTCTTCCCAAGTGGACAACCAAGCAACCGATTCTTTTGACATTGCCACAGAAGGAGCCCTATTTCTCTCAGAAACTCCCTGAATTTTAATTTTAATTTCTCTCTGAAACTAAATCTAACGTTGTCATTTGTTGCTGGCTGGTTGGTGCTAGTAGGCGAAATGGACTCCTCAGAAACCTGAAATTTTCATTTGATTTAAATTTGAAAATGAATTTTCAAAATATTTCAAAAACTGAGACTAACTTTGTAGTTTGTACTGC
>JAJQXH010000079.1:197500-200000 GCA_022343465.1 Oscheius sp. G VE-2021 | reverse complement strand
TAAGATCCCGCTTCTATTCTGAATCTGTGCAATTCCACAAAATTATCGATTGAACTACAGGCCTGACGTAGGCGACATAAAGACTTCATTGACATCTGAAAAAAACATTTTTTTTAAACGGAAATTCTACTCAATTTAAAAAAAGAAGCCAAATTTTACCTACCTTTCGAAGAATTGGCAGGCAAAGTTCAGGTTGTAAACTCTGGAAATCAAGCGTCATTTTCCTTGTAATGGTGGATACGTGGAGCGTCGCTTGGTCAATCTGCAGACCAGGTCACCTATTTATTGATCGTGTCCGCCTCTATTGTTTTGTCTCATAGGCAATTAAGGCGCGCCCTTCAAAATTACGGAACACGCTTCAACCTTAACCAAATTAACTTTCCAAAAAAAGGAATTCTTAGTTAAACATTATCTTTTCAATGGATGCACTTTCAATATTTAAAAAAAAATTCCTGACAAATTTCACTACAGATAGAAGGGTCACCATTTTCAAACGCAAATTTAACAAGGTAACGCGCTCTTTAAACGAGTTCATTAGAAAAGTTATGCACAGTTAGAAGTTTACCGTAACTGAAAAGTTTTTCGCAAAATATCTATTCTGCAAAAAAGAGCTGTTTTTTGAGGTTTTTTTTTCCAAAAACTTTGTTACTGTAGGGAAATCAAGTTTGCTCTAATTGACATTGTTTTTTAGAATGCAATTTGCAATCGTTTTGTATATATAACGTTGTGATTTGGTCATGTTTGAAAAAACTACCGTATTTCACTTTCAGCTACCGTAACCCGGCACCCAAAAATGACCTCGGCCCAAAAGTTTCAGAATAAAATTTTTGGGTCGTAGGGAGGTCACACACAAGTTTTCAGCCAATTCTAAAAGGTGGACTTTTTCCATGTCTCAGGTCTGCTCCAATATTACAGAGACGGCCTCTTAACAGCTAATGAGGTGTATAGGTCCATTGGCTTGAGGTGAGTTACAGTAACCCCAAGTGACGTCGTAAGAATCGTATTTTTACCCAAATGACGTCATTTTAGTCAAAATTGAAAGTACAGTGTTCCTTGATCTACAGGATGGTACAGAATTAGTATCAGTACTGTAATCACGTTTATGCGTCAGTCTATGCCCAACGAGTAAGAGGCCCTTCAGAAATTTACCCTAAAATCATTACAGACACCGCTTTCGGCGGTTTCTCTCGCGCTGAAAGATTTAGGCCGCTTTTGACCTACCACTGTTCTGTGCGGGACCATGCACCCTTGCTTTAACTGGCTGAAATGATCATTGTCCGTTTTATACTGACTATATGTAACTGATTTGCATATGAAATGCTACCGTAGTCCTCTACTGGAAGTGAATGATGCAGTGATCACATTACCGTCTAAACAATCAAAGGTCGAAAAATATTTTTTTTTGCTTTTTTTGCGGTATTTTGGCTCTAGTGAAAGTTGTTCAGTAAAAACTTGAAAAAGTTTTATTTACAATGTTTTTCAGAATAAACAGAGCTATCGACTGTTTTTTTAAAATTGAAAATTGGTTAAGTTTGAAGAAGTTACCGTAACCCAGGGTCACCTACCGTAACTTGGGACCAAAAATCGATATTGACCCGAAAGTTTCAGAATGTCATATTTAGGTCATATAATCCCTTTTGACAACTTTTGGGACAAATCGAAGACTAAATTTTTTTCCCTGTCACTAGCCTTAAAGGGGAAGGACCTCGTAAAATTGAATTTTCAAAATATATTTATTATAGTTTCATTGAATAGATATCGTTTCCACGATTCCGAAACATACCCCTTATATATGATTTGGACTGCAAAAGGGGCGCGTTTACACGGCCGTTTTACGCGTTTGCCGCACGTAAACACGGCTAGAGTGGGCGAGAGAGTGTGGGAAATGGAGAGACGCAGAGTTGGCGGCAATTCAAATGGTAATTTCCCCAAATTTCAAGCACTCCTAAACGGTTCATTTTTATGCAAAATGGGTCAAAGAGGTATTTTTCGGGATCCTGGGAATGAGATCTAGGCTTTTATCGCAAAATCAGAAAAATTATTTTTACACGGTCCTTCCCCTTTAAGAGGGCAGCTTGACTTTTACTGACATCGTCTCTTAAACTGCACCGATGGAGACAGGAAGAGAGTTAGAGACGCAGAGACATGAAAAGGGTTAGAGACGCAAAGACTTCAAGATGGATAGAGAGGCAGAGATAGAGAGCGAAAAGGGTTAGAGACAGAGACAGAAAGAGGGATAGAGACACATATGTAATATAACATGCACTTCAGAGAGAAAAAGAAAATTGCGCTCACTTTATTGCAAAAAAATACTTGAACAATCGAAATTTTCACATTCAATTTCCATAGCTTGAATGCAATAGCTCAAAAGCAGCTTGATCACTCTCCGCCTCCATTAATTGCTGAAATTTTAAGGAACAACCGTAAGGAATCCAAGGGAACATTTCTGAGCAAAGGCAATTTAGCATTGTTTCCCGATCATCCGTTGGGCAAATGTAGA
>JAJQXH010000079.1:160000-192500 GCA_022343465.1 Oscheius sp. G VE-2021 | reverse complement strand
GGTAAAGGGCTACCTCTGCGTTGACGAGGGCCCAGCACGTCCAGAAGATGTTCGAGATAGGCATGAAGAGAATAGACTCCTCCACGAGCTTGTCCAAATCCGCCTGGCGGTCTTCGGACACCAAATCCGAGGGGAAGTGGGGGTTGTCGCTCAATTCGCGCATCTGAAAAGGGCAAATTAGAATACAAGACTGTAAAGCTGTCCCAGCGGCCTTTGGTTGCCAAAAAGCGGCCTTTGGCTGCCAAAATCGGTCCCAGCGGCCATTTTTTGCCAAAAAGCGGTCGAAGCGGCCTACGGTTGCCAATAAGCGGTGTTTGGTTGCCAGAAAGCGGTCCCAGCGGCCTTTGGTTCCCAAAACGCGGTTCAAGCGGCCTAAGGTTGCACAAACGTGGTTCCAGCGGCCTTTGGTTACCATAAATTGGTTCCAGCGGCCCTTGGTTGCCAGAAAGCGGTCGAAGCGGCCTACGGTTGCCAGTAAGCGATGTTTGGTTGCCAGAAAGCGGTCCAGGCGGCCTTTGGCTCCCAAAACGCGGTCCAAGCGGCCTAAGGTTGCACAAAAGTGGTTCCAACGTCATAAGATGTCATCTCATTAGCATATTGCAACGTCATAGTGACGTCATATTTAAAATCCAAAATTGAGCTACAGTAACCCAAGTGACGTCACAACGTTTTATCAAGAGATACAGAAACCACAGTAACCTAACTTCAGAACCTACAGTAACCCTAATGACGTCATACTGTCTTATCTAAAGATACAGTAATGCGACTATGATCGAAAGTACGGTAACCTGGTTACGGTAATACTTATCAAATCAACGCTAAAAGTAGAGTAATTCATGACCTACAGGTTACAGTATCACATGATTACTGTAATTACTACCGTATAATACCGAATTACTACGGTATAATACCGTACTACAGGAAATGAATGCTACAGTAATCACAACATTTACCGTGACCCAACTTAACAGGATACCTCTAAAGTTACCGTAATCCACCATATTACTTGGTACTGTAAGTCTACGTATTAGACAGCTACAGTAACCAGGAATTCCTACCGTAATTTTTGGATTACGGTATGCAATTTTTGGATTACGGTAGGAGAAAATACGCACTCTGTAAACCTCGTCAAGGTAGGCCTCACAGAAGACCCGGCGCTCGTCCACCACGTTGAAGCGGTCCTGGTGGATTTTGTAGTACGGTGGCTGGTCGCAGTTGTAGTCGTAGCCGTACTCGCAGAAGTGATTGCCCAGATCGAAGCCCCTAAAATAGGTGCAATATGCAAATAAGGCATATAGGTGTCTCTTTGTCTCTAACCCTCTCCCTGTCTCTGCGTCTCTACCCTCTTCGGTTCTATCCTGGATTAGCGGTCCTTAAAAATTTTAAAAAAAGTTTTTGGTTGGTTTTTTTTAAATTGGCACTTTCACTTTCAAAAAAAAAATAAAATTAACAAAAAAATATTTTAATTTTTTAAAAAATATTAAGTTTCATTTTTATTATATTAAATATTTGTAATGTTACGGGTATTTTTTTAATTTTCGAGATAGAGAGAAAGAGAAAAAATAATGGGTAAGAAAAAATCTACTGAAAGTGTCGAAAAAAAAACATTACAAATATTTAATAAAATAAAATGCAATTTGTAATTTATTTTTTAAATTAAATTTATTTTATTGAAAGTGAAAGTGTCGAAAATTTATTTAAAAAAAAAAACGAAAAACTTACAAAAATGAAATATAAATAAAAAATTTGAAAAAAAATTTATATTTTTAACTTTTTCACAGACCGCTACAATTTTTAAGGACCGCTAATCCAGGATAGAGCCCCCTCTTCCTGTCTCTGCGTCTCTAACCCTCTTCCTGTCTCTGCGTCTCTCACCCTCTCCCTGTCTCTGCGTCTCTGACTCTCTCACAAACCTGTAGTTATAGTTACAGTATTCGAAATCGATGAGAGTGAGGGGTTCTTTGACCTCCGAGGGCCCTGCCTCCGTGTGGACGCTTCCGTCCTCTTTCACTTCATATCCATCGAAGAGGAGGATATTTCCCTCCTGGAGATCATTGTGAGAGAAAACCACGGGGCTGCGGCTCTTTCGGAGGAAGTTCTCCACGAATTCCAGCTCCCTTTCGAGGTCGTCGCAGGTGATCACGGAGGGATACTGAAATAGAGAGGGAGTTAGAGAGAGAGAGAGAGAGAGAGAGAGAGAGAGAGAGAGGGAGATGGTGACAGACGCAGAGGCAGGAAGAGGGTTAGAGACGCAGAGACAGGGAGAGAGTTAGAGACGCAGAGACAGGAGAGTTAGAGACGGAGAGACAGGGATAGGGTTAGAGACGCAGAGACAGGAAGAGGGTTAGAGACGCAGACCAACCTCACTGGGATCGACCTTGGCCTCCGTGCATCTGATGTAAATTGGCTTCTGTCCTCCCGGCGTCCTCCGGAATTTGGAAAGCCACGCCCTGGCACAGTTCAGGACCTCCGGCTCCTTTGTCACCGGCACATCCAGCGTGTGGACACGGGCCAACATCGGGGCGATGAAACGGACGAATCTGGAAAGAGGCCGCTTAGTGACAGCTGGTGGCAGCCTAAGGCCGCTTAGTGACAGCCACTTGCCTCGGCTGGCTGATCTCTTCGCATAGGAGAGGACGGGAGGGAATGAACTGCTCGAATCGGCCGCCGGGGAAGACTCCCAAAAGACGAGGGCCGAGGTTTCGCTCTGAAAATTAATTTTCCGTGGAATTTGAGGTCAATTACCTGACAAAAGGGTAAAAACGACGGATTCCGAGAGCAACTGGTCGAGGTCCGTCTGGCAGTGCACCCTCAGAAGGGCGCTTCGGGGCTCAGCTCCGTAGGTCATCTGATTGGGCGGCAATTCGACCAGGAAGAGGAGGTTCGACATTCCACCGCTGAAAATAAACTGTAATGCTAAAAAGTGATTTTAGACCTTTAAACGTGATTTTAGACCTTTAAACGTGATTTTAGACCTTTAAACGTGATTTTAGACCTTTAAACGTGATTTTAGACCTTTAAACGTGATTTTAGACCTTTAAACGTGATTTTAGACCTTTAAACGTGATTTTAGACCTTTAAACGTGATTTTAGACCTTTAAACGTGATTTTAGACCTTTAAACGTGATTTTAGACCTTTAAACGTGATTTTAGACCTTTAAACGTGATTTTAGACCTTTAAACGTGATTTTAGACCTTTAAACGTGATTTTAGACCTTTAAACGTGATTTTAGACCTTTAAACGTGATTTTAGACCTTTAAACGTGATTTTAGACCTTTAAACGTGATTTTAGACCTTTAAACGTGATTTTAGACCTTTAAACGTGATTTTAGACCTTTAAACGTGATTTTAGACCTTTAAACGTGATTTTAGACCTTTAAACGTGATTTTAGACCTTTAAACGTGATTTTAGACCTTTAAACGTGATTTTAGACCTTTAAACGTGATTTTAGACCTTTAAACGTGATTTTAGACCTTTAAACGTGATTTTAGACCTTTAAACGTGATTTTAGACCTTTAAACGTGATTTTAGACCTTTAAACGTGATTTTAGACCTTTAAACGTGATTTTAGACCTTTAAACGTGATTTTAGACCTTTAAACGTGATTTTAGACCTTTAAACGTGATTTTAGACCTTTAAACGTGATTTTAGACCTTTAAACGTGATTTTAGACCTTTAAACGTGATTTTAGACCTTTAAACGTGATTTTAGACCTTTAAACGTGATTTTAGACCTTTAAACGTGATTTTAGACCTTTAAACGTGATTTTAGACCTTTAAACGTGATTTTAGACCTTTAAACGTGATTTTAGACCTTTAAACGTGATTTTAGACCTTTAAACGTGATTTTAGACCTTTAAACGTGATTTTAAACCTTTAAACGTGATTTTAGACCTTTAAACGTGATTTTAGACCTTTAAACGTGATTTTAGACCTTTAAACGTGATTTTAAACCTTTAAACGTGATTTTAAACCTTTAAACGTGATTTTAAACCTTTAAACGTGATTTTAAACCTTTAAACGTGATTTTAAACCTTTAAACGTGATTTTAAACCTTTAAACGTGATTTTAAACCTTTAAACGTGATTTTAAACCTTTAAAACCTATAGAAGTTGGCTGGCTGGAAAAATCTGGCTGAAATCATCTACCGAAAAGCTCCCTGATAGGGATGAACCCCAGAAAACTTCATTATAATTTACTCACGTGATGGCCTTCAGACGGAAATCCTTGATGGCCACGCGGGTCCAGGCGCCGCCGAGGTACTTGGCGCAGAGGAAACGGGCCCTGGTAAGAATTTCCGTGGAAATCGGGGCCGAGGCGTCGAATTTGGCGAATACTTCCTGAAAATTGGAAATAGTTTGGGTTCCAGCACGATCACTCTCACCTTTAGCTGTCCAGAATCGGACGTCCGGTCCTTCCACGTGAGGGAGGGGTTATTCTCGGAGAAGGCCATCTCGTAGTCGGCCGGAGGAGGTACCTCCTGCTGTGTGGTTACGGTAGCCAGGACGCACACCTCCTCTGTCATCTGACATCGATATTAAATTTAAAGTAGATTTGAAAGACTAAGTGATTTAAAAAAGAGCAATTAAAAGATATATCGCAGAAATTGACTGGTTTTTAAATAAAATGACAAACTTTGAAGGACTGCGGCCATTATAGTGGCCGAAAATTATCCTGGAAAAGTGCCAATTTTGAAACTTACAGCCACTTATGATCTAATTGATCTAAGCTACCGTAATTAATCCATTCTCTTTAGCGGGAAATACAAATCTTATATACATTATAAATAGCAAATATGGATTATTTAAAAGAATTATCCAATTTATTGATTATCCAAGCGGCCTTTGATTGCCAAAAATCGGCTTTAATTGACAAAAAGCGGAATTTAATTCACAAAAAGAAGGTGAAGCGGCCTTGTTTCAAAAAGCTAAAAGTTGCGGGAATTGTATTTATTTTAGAACAAAAATTAGATTATAAAGGTAAAAATGCAAGAAATCTGCTGGAAATCTTATCGTTAGTTAGAAATGTGGTCTAAATTCTTGTTTTTTGACAAGAAGACGATTCTTTTCCTTTTTTTAAATGAAATTGTTTTTTTATTCAAATAAAAATTATGTAACTAACAATACAAAAATATAAAAGTAGCTCGAATTGAAGTGGGGAAATTTTTTTTGCCTGCCTCAGCGTATTCTTAACATCTTACCCGCTCTTTACATGGACAAATCAGTAAATTATTAATATTTAATGACTGTTAATTGAATTTAATAAAATAGAGAAGAAAAACATTTAAAATACGAAAAGGAAACGTGAAAAAGTGCCGCAGAATTCAAACGTCCCTCGTTGTCTGCGCCCTCCACGCGAGAAATCCGTGCTGGGTGCGCATAACGCTTCGGCAGTGCCGCTGATTGCTGACAGTGCGGCAATTGCAATTCTCGGCCGCGTAAACGCGCCCCTTTTGCAGTCCAAATCATATAAAAGAAATATGTTTCAGAAGCGTGGAAACGATATCTACTCAATGAAACAATTGTAAAGACAAATTTCACAAGAAGGGTCACCAATTTGAAACGCAAATTTGACAACGCCCTTTTAAATGGTCCCTTCAGCAAAGTTATGCAAAAGTAGTTGATAAAACATATTAAAAAACATAGGTAGCCGTTTACCGTAACGGAACACTTTTCCGCAAAACACAAAAAAACTGCAAAAAAGTGTTGTTAAAAAAGTTTTTCGTCAAAAACCTTGTCTTCTGTTGAGAAATCAAGTTTGCCCTAATTGACAATCTTTTTTAGCATCAAATTTTCAATCGTTTCAAATAGACAACTTTGTGTTTTAGTCAAGTTTGAAAAACTACCGTATTTCACCTTCAGCTACCGTAACCCGGCGCCCAAAAGTGCCCTCGGCCCAAAAGTTTCAGAATAAAATTTTTAGGTCATAGGGAGGTCACACACAAGTTTTCAGCCAATTATAAACCCTTTTATAGCATTTGGCCTGCAAAAGGGGCGCGTTTACACGGCCGAGTTTTGCAATTGCCGCACGAAAATACTGCTAGAGTGGGTGAGAGAGTGTGGGAAATGGGGAGACGCAGAGTTGGCGGGAATTCAAACTACAATTTCCCCAAATTTCAAGCGCTCCTAAATCGGTTCATTTTGATCCAAAAATGGGTAAAAGAGGTATTTTTCGGAATCCTGGGAATGAGATCTATGCTTTTATCACAAAATTAGAAAAAAATATTTTTACGCGTTTCTTCCCCTTTAAACACATAATTTGTGTACGCAATTTCGCGCGTGGTGTAATTTGGGGAAATTAGGATAGGCGGTGACTATATGGAGGACCAAAAAATACGTAATCCTCAGGGGGGAGTGGAAAAACTATGTGCAACGTGGCTGGGGAGGGGCGGATAATTCGGGCGGTGACAGGTTGACTAACGCGTGGCAACATGACTTACGCTAATCGCCGTCAACGCGGAAAACAGCCACCGCTGGCCAGTTGTGTTGTGAATTAAATATATCCAGGGGGCGATTGTTGGAATGAACGGGGAAAACAGGCGAAAGTCGTAGGGCCTCCTATAGGATGATGTTCTTATATACAATTAGTTGTTTTCCATAGCCTAATTAGCCGATTCTGTTATGAAAAACAAGACATATTCGAAAAATATGGCAAAAATAGAGAATTTTTTTTAAATCCTGAGGAAAATAGATTTCTAGAAAAGGTTTAGGGCAATAGGCAATATGAACTTTTAAAACATTGGAGTGATCTGTCAAAACTTCACGGTGTAAAACTGGCAATACTATTCATTTAATGGTTTTATTAAAAGTTAATACATATTTAACTTTACAACCCTTTAAAAATATTTTTATTATTTTCTAGTTCCCGAATGAAAACAGTGGAGTGATGTGGCAAGCCTCGTGGTATAAAAACTGGCAAGACTTTACATTGCAAGATTAAAATATTTATTATTAAACTTTAAAAAAAACAGTGAAAACACTAAATTTTGAGTGCCCGAGTACAAAGTGGAGTGATATGTCAAAACCTCATGGTGTAAAACTGGCAGTACTGTGCTTTTACAAGTTTTATTTAACTTTAGTATTAAACTTTACAAAACTTTAAAACTAAATTATTTTCTAGTTCCCGAATGGAAGCAGTGGCGTCATGTGGCAAAATATAAAATGAAAAAGTATCCAGATTGAGCGAAATTTGATTGAAAAGACTGTTTTTCGCCATAGAATTAGGTATCGCAACGAAACGCAACCCCCAATTAAAAACTTAAGTATTTTACTACTTTTGAATGTAAGCAGAAAAGCGAATTTATGCGTTTTCAATTTTTTAAGCAAAGTAAACTGACAACTATGGTTTTGAATTTTAAAAAAATATATTCGGATCAGGTCGCTTTTGCAATATGCGAATGGCAAATGTTCATGGAATTCTCTCGTTCCGCAAATCTTTCTGGATTATCCAGCTAAGCCGCGCCGTGCTCAAGGACACATGTAAGCTGAGGCTCATTTTTTTCCGAAAACAATTTTGAAAATAACTTTTTTTATAAATCCATAGTAAAGAAATAAAAATAGAAACGCTAAAGGAAGAGGTCAGCTTGTGTGTGTGTGTGTGTGTGTGTGTGTGTGAGAGAGAGAGAGAGAGAGAGAGAGAGAGAGAGCAAGTGTGTATGTGCCCTAAATAGAAATCAAAAGTCAGAGAAATCTCCCATTCCCCAGCCGTAAATCATTGGTTACTGGGTAGAGTTAATTGTTTTACTGGAAAATTCGTCTGGAGAGGAAATTTACGACCATGTCCTGGCTGCAGCGAGAATGAAAGAGAGGGAGTATCATTGAGACCACGATCAAGGGGAGAGAGTGTGTTAATCGATGGCGGACCAGATGACTGGACCATTAGCACTTGACAATTGTTCCGGCCGGCGGAGCGATGACGAATGATCGGAGACGAAGGAACGCTTATTGCTATTCTATTTTCGTTGGGAAAGTGTTTTTTGACAGAGAGAGAGAGGGAGAGATAAAGAGATAAAGAAAAATAGACAGAGAAAGGGGTAGAGAGAGAGAGAGAGAGAGAGAGAGAGAGAGAGAGAGAGAGAAAGAGAGGAGAGAGACAGACGCAAAAATGTTTCGCAAAACCACTCCACTATTTCCATTCCGGCACTAAAAATGCACTTATTTTTTTAGATTGTTTAAAAGTTAAACATTGAACATTATAAGTAGACCATTTAATTAATAGTCTTAACAAGTTTTTTGGCTCACCACTCCACTGTTTCTAGTCGAGTGCTCAAAATTTCTTTTTTTAAATTTTGTAAAGTTCAATGTTTAATTTAGATAAAACCATTTAAAGTACAAATTTAACAAGTTTTACAGAGCGAGGATTTGCCTGTCCACTCCACTGTTTTCAGTTCGGACACTAAAACCTATTATAGTCTAATAAAGTTTAAAACAAAATTTAAAGAAAAACATTTATGCACATTATTAGCGAGAACTGTGAGGTTTCGCCACATCACTCCACTGTTTCTAGTCTCTCTCTTTCTCTCTGCAAGTTAACAATACACTTTAGCCAATTAGCAATCTCTTCAACCAACCTGTCAAAAACAGAAGACGCCGGCTAAGTGCCTTTAAATGGCGTCAGAACAAGTTCTCCTACCCGAAAACAAAGTTGTCTATTTAAGTCAATGTCACGTACGTCAGAGTCCTTTCAAAATTAAAAGAATATCATGTAAACTTGTAAATGAGGCTAAAACACATTTTCCCGCATTCGGCCAAAACAATGTTATCAACAAAAGTGAACGCGCAATAAGGAAGTGAAACTTGGTCATTGACTACTAAATAAAGAGAATAGAGCTGCGAAGGAGTTTTAATTGCCTTTCTATGTGTTTTTGTGTTTTTCTGGTGTTTTATGCATGCTAACACGTGCATTTCAAGATGACAAGGCAAAGCTCATAGGTTGTGTAAAAAAGTGAGCACAAGGGGTCACAGATGACATTCAAAGAATATTCTTTTGAGAAAGAAAAAGTTTCAGTCCAAAAAGCTTGGCTTGTTTTGGTTCTCGTTCCATTTTGGGAATTCAAACACAAAAGATTCCGTTTTGGCTTGTTTCAAAACAGGAAACAGTTATTGTTTCTGGTTGAATAGTTTGAATAGTTCAGAGTAAAAAACAGAGAGAGAGAGAGAGAGAGAGAGAGAGAGAGAGAGAGAGAGAGGGACAGGTAGAGAGAGAGGCAGAGACAGAGACAGACACGGAAACAGGGACAGAGATAGAGAGAGATAGAGAGAGAGAGAAAGAGAGAGAGAGAGAGAGAGAGAGAGAGAGAGAGAGAAAGATAGGGAGAGAAATAGAGAGACAGAGAATAGAGAGAGATAGAGAAATAGAGAGAGAGGGATAGAGAGAGAGAGAGAGAGAGAGAGAGAGAGAGATAGGGAGAGAAATAGAGAGACAGAGAATAGAGAGAGAGAAAGAGAGAGATAGAGAAACAGAGAGAAAGAGAGATAGAGATAGAGAGAGATAGGGAGAGAAATAGAGAGACAGAGAGAAAGAGAGAGGAGAGACAGACAGAGAGACAGAGAGAGATAGATAAATAGACAGAGAGGGATAGAGAAAGAGAGAGATAGATAGAGAGAGAGACATAGAAAGATAGAAAGAGAGAGAGAGAAAGACAGAAAGAGAGAGAGAGAGAGAAAGAGAGAAAAAGAAAAAAAAGAAATGTTTTTCAGGGTCATTCCTAGCTCTAATGGGGAAATATCGATAGCGGAATAAAATTAACCACGGCCGCCATATCCATATTAACACGCCCGAGCGGATTATGACACATTCAGCTGGGGTTTCGCCACTTCCGGTTTTAAAAAAAACTTTTAAGTCGGGGTAGTTTAATTTTTTTAAAAAAATGCAACATTGAAATATCTTACTGTATTTCACATGTAAAAAAAGAAAAAGACACCGAAAATCGTAAAAACAACTAACAAGATGGGTTAATTCGGCGGAGGCCTTGATTTTCAATGAGGCAAACAAATGACCGGCAAGGCGGGAAAACATCAAAAATTAAGGCGGGAAGAGATCAAGAGCTCGTGTGTGTGTGTGTGTGTGTCAGAGTGAGTAAGTGAGTGAGTGAGTGAGTGAGTGAGTGTGTGTGTGTGTGCACATTTACACGTCCTGACAATCTACTGAAGAATTAATTACCAGGAAAACAATTATTTTTAGGAAATAAGGAGGAAATAGAGGACACTCAAAGGATGATTTTCAATTACAACTGAATTATTTATTTGTAATCGTAGATTAAAAATTTGATTAAAAAGAGGGAATCAAGAGTCATAAACCATAAAATCTCAGGGTTTTAAATTTAAAAAAATTACTACGGTCAAAGGTCTGTGGTCTCTTAAAGGACTGTGGGAAAAGTGCGAAAAATAGAATTCTTGCATAGACATAAACAGATTAGTCCAAATTTAGGTGAGAATATTCCACGGGAATACATTTTGCCTAGTTTTTTTTCGTTAAGTCTAAGAAGAAATTGAAAAACTTTCATGGAGGGTTTTGAAAAAGAGAGAATCAGTTAAATGTTTTCAAAATTTGATTTTATATGCACTTTCATACATTTATCACCTTATTGTGACGCCAAAAGCGTGAGAAATGAAAAAAAGACGTCAAATGTGGTGAAATGTTGTTTTGAATAGAAATTGTATGCGTGATCGTTGTGAATTCCAAAATATGAAAAATAGTTAATGAAATGAAGTTTAAAAAAAAACTATGAGTTCATGGATTTTTGTTTTTGTTTTTTAGAAATATCGATTTTTCCCCTTTTTAAAACTTTCTTCAACAAAAGTGAGAAATTTTACTGTTAACGTTAGAATAAGTATCAAAATATCATCGTTAAACTATTGAAATTCCAAGTATGCGAAATGAAACAGTGGAGTGATGCAGAAAAGCTCGCGAAGTTAAAACGGTAAAAACTATTCATTAAATAGTTCAATTTAAAATGTGATATTTAACTTTTAAAAAATTTAAAAAGAATTTTACTTTAAGTGCCCAAAAACAGTGGAGTGATGTGGTGAACCGCACAGTGTAAAACTAGCTGATACTCTATCTGATTTGATTTAAATTTAATAGTATAACTTTACAAAACTTTGAAAATAAATTACTTTTTAATTCCCTAATGGAAACACTGGAGTGATGTGACAAAACCTCATGGGTTCAAACTGGTTAATACTGTACATTACATTTTTTAATGCATATTTAATCTTAAACTTTACTAAACAACAGAAAGTAATTAGTTTTTTGTGCCCGATTGGTAACCAGTGGAGTGGTGTGGCAAAACCTCCCGATGCCAAACTTGTGTAATACGAAAACATTAAACAATGGTTAAAACTATATTTTAACTGATTTTATATGCATTTAGTATTAAACTTTGCAACATTTCCAAAACAAATTAATTTTCATGCCCGAATTAAAATAGTGGAGTGATTTGGCAAACCTCACGTTGTAAAACTGGTTAAAACTACACAATATTGTTTTTAATTTTTTTTAAAATTAATTTTTCCACCATTTTAAAAAGAAATTAAATATAATTAACAGTCAGAATAAGAAAAAAATGAATAAGTGTGACCAGGGGCGCCCTGTGCGGACATTGCAGGGACAAGAATGATAAGAATGGAATCACGTGATGTTCGAGGGTCAAAGTAGCGCCAACTTCTAGACTGGTTTTTTTTTTAAATTTTAGGATTCTACTTTTTAAAAGAAATTTCGTTTAAGGGGAAGAACCACGTAAAAATATTTTTTTGATTTTGCGATAAAAGCCTAAATCTCATTCCCTGGATTCCGAAAAACACCTCTTTACCCATTTCGGATCAAAATGAACCGATTTAGGATCGCTTGAAATTTTGGGGAAATTCCCGTTTGAATTCCCGCCAACTCTGCGTCTCTCCATTTTCCATGCTCTCTCGTCCACTCTAGCCGATTTTCGTGCGGCAAACGCGTAAAACGGCCGTGTAAACGCGCCCCTTTTGCATTCCAAATAATTTAAAAGGGGTATGTTTCAGAATCGTGGAAACGATATCTATTCAATGAAACAATTGTAAGGAGACTTTGAAAAACCAAAAAAAGAAAAATGTCTTTAAAAACCAACCGATCTGGAAAATTTTCTAGCGAAAGGGATCAATGACCTTCGGAGAAGGGAGAGGACGTGGCTGGACATGGGCAGGGACCGATAAGTGGCTGCCAGGTTCAGCTATCAGTGGACCCATTTCTGGGCGAAGGACAACAAATCGCCCTCTCGGTAAACAGAGAAAGGGAAATGAGACACTAAGGCTTCTGGGGTCCTTCAGGCTGTTCAATTTCGAGTCAAGTGCAATTAAAATCTCCAAACCGATGAAATTCAGCCGAAATCTATGGTTTATTTTATTAAATTGTTGGAGCATCTTTATTTAGAAAACACTATCATTGTTACTGTCTAAATTTGAAATCCCCGAATGAAAAGAGTGACTTGGCAAAAACTAAAATTTGTGTTTTTGTTTTAAAAGAGGTAGAGAGAGAAAAAAATATAGTTTAAAAAATAACATGAGTGACCGGACCAAAAAATTTGGAAAAGGACCGGCCCGAGATATTTTGAAACCACAATTTTAACTGTAACTCATTATAAATGTAACTCAGTTAAAACTATATTTTTTTCTTGTATTTTGTTGTAAACTACATTTATAAACCTAGAATTCGAACTACTTTAATTTCTATATGTGGTTTTGTTTGTTTTATTTTTATGAAATTTTGAACTTTTTTTGTCACAAGTTGAAGCAAAAGTTACGAAACAGATGAAAAGAGAAATGGCGTATTTATGCAAACAGAAATAATACGAAAAAAACAGATTAAAGAGACAAGGCCAGGGGAAAGCCATGTCGTCCAGGTGTGTAACATAATATTTAGAGTTTGTTTACCGTAGCGGAATTTACTAGAGAACGAAAGCGCTGACGACAATCAGCAAAGCCCTGGTCAACAACAATATGCATATGGTTGTAATGAGAACAGATGCTGTTCTATTTATGACTTTCATGAATTTTTCAGTTTTTACAATGCTTTTTACAAAGAGAGAAAGAGAGAAAGAGAGAGAGAGAGAAAGAGAGAAAGAGAGAGAGAGAGAGAGAGAGAAAGAGAGAGAGAGAGAGAGAGAGAAAGAGAGAGAGAGAGAGAGAGAGAGAGAGAGAGAGAGAGAGAGAGAGAGAGAGAGAGAGAGAGAGAGAGAGAAAGAGAGAGAGAGAGAGAGAGAGAGAGAGAGAGAGAGAGAGAGAGAGAGAGAGAGTTAGTGGCAAAAGTTAACATTTAGATTTGAACTACCCGAATGGAAACAGTGGAGTGGTGTGGCAGATTTAAAAATTCAGATTCAAAATATTGATAAGACTGTGCATTACATTGTTTAATGCATATTTAATAACATACTTTACAAACCCTTTAAAAGACATTAATTTTTAGTTCTCGAATTGAAACAGTGGAGTTGTGTGGCAAAACCTCGCTATGTAAAACGGGCTAATATTTTGCTTTAAACGGTTTAATTGAAATTTAATATTTAACTTTACAGAAATTTAAAGAGAACTCAATTTTAGTCCTCGATTTGAAACAGTGGAGTGGTACGGCAAAACGTCAGATTTAAAACTGGCTAAGACATTACATTTTTATTTTAATAAACTTAACATTTAATAATAAACTTAACAAGATTTTGAAAAGAAATTTTATTTTAGTTATCGAATTGCAACAGTAGAGTTAGGGGGCAAAAACTCGCAAAAACTGACTGAGACACAAACCAAGAAAGTAAAAGAAAGTGAGAAAGAGAGAGAGAGAAAGCCAGAGAGGCAGAAAAAACATTGGCGTGCTATCCAATGTTTCTGGTTTGTTGCAATGAAAGGACAAAGGACGCCCATTGCACTTTTGAACATCAGGAGACATCAGTGTCAATCACAAATCCTAATTGTTCCTTAAAGGGAAAAACTATCTTTAAATGATCTTTTGAATTTAAAATATCCATTTGTAAATCCTTAAACTCCATTCTTAAGGAAAGCGGGACCGGAAGTTCAAAGTCTTTTGTGTTGATAGATTACGAACAACCTTTTACCGATAGATATGGCGTGTGACCTTAGATAAAGCCTTTATTTATTCTTAAAAAAGGGGCGTGGCTTAATTCGGTAGTGAATTAACGAAAAGAAAGAATCGAAACATCACCAAAGTGAGATCTCTGCTGCCAACAAGTGGTCTGCTATCTTTCAACAAGAAAACGGGCAATATGCATTATCTTGAGACAGTCTTTGTGATTTGACTGCAGCGATGTTTAAAAAAAGTGGTTTGCACAGCCTTCAAAGAACAGTCATGAGAAGTGATGCCGTCACAAGTTGTGGCAGGCAATAAATGGAAAGTTTAAAAGATCGCCCAAACTTTAGACTCTTTAACTTTTAGGGCTACAGTCTAGTCAAAATATGAAAGAGGGAGGTTGAAATATTTAGAAGATTACAATAGATTGACATAAACCCCAACGAGTCTGCATTGTTGATAAGATCTTGCAAAACTTGTCAAATTCCGTTTGAGAACATCAAAATCTCTCTCTCTCTCTCTCTCTCTCTCTCTCTCTCTCTTTCTCTCTCTCATTTTCTCTTCATTTCTTTCTCTCTTTCTCTTTCTCTGTTTCTGCCTCTCTCTTTTTTCTCTTTCTCTCTCTTTCTCTGTGTGTGTCTCTCTCTTTCTCTTTCTTTCTGTCCCTATATGTCTCTGTCGTTCGCTCTCTGCCTCTGTCCCTCTCTCTCTGTCTCTCTGTGTCTCTCTGTCTCTATCCTTGTCGATTCTATTAGCAGCTTTTTTTAATGAAAAAGGGAGTTTTCAAGGATTTACAAAAGTACAGAATTCTCTTCAAAAACATGGATTTTAACAATAAAAACTGAATGTGATAGTCAATTTTTCGAAACACGTACAATTTTGAAAGGTTTAGATGTTTAATTTCAAAAAATGAAATTTAAAATTAAAACATAAGGGCTCATGCCAAAAAATGGAATTAAAAATTAAAATTTAAGCTGATCCTCACGTTCGAAAAAACACAATTCTGAAAGTGTTTGAATTTTTCATTTGAAAACGCAATTTGAAATTTCAAAAATCTCTATTCAAAAAAGTCAAACTGTACATAATCAAACTGTTAGAAGGGCAGTTAAAACAAAGCTGAGTCCACAAAACGGAGATCTCAAAAAGAGACCGCCGAGTCTCTAGTACCCTTGCGCATATTTGTCTACTTGATCCCGACAAACAGATATCTTGTCGAGAATCAAATGTAGACAGATTTCCTACGGAACGGACACGCTCTCGATAAGATAAAGCCGCACTATTGGAGCTTTTTCATGATAGGTCTGATTGTCTGATTTCCAGATAAGAGGCAATACACTACATTCCAGATCTTTATAATGGAGAAGAAGGGTGCCTAAAAGGCAGACCAGACTTTTTTCTCAAAAGCCAGGAATAGAAACAGTGGAGTTATGTTGCAAAACCATTCAAATAACGTGAAGTTTTTGCCAGATCACTCCAATGTTTCTTTAGGGACATTGAAAACTTAAAAGCCAGGAAGAGAAACAGTGGAGTTATGTTGCAAAACCGTTTAAATAAAGTGAAGTTTTTGTCAAATCACTCCAATGTTTCTATTCAAGCACGGAAAATTAAGTTTTTTTTAAAAGTTTTGTGAAGCTAAATATCAAAATTAACAAGTTAAAGTATAGCATTAACCAGTTTTGCACCGTGAAGTTTTGGCATATCACCCCACTGTTTCTTTACGGGCACATAAAATTAACTATTTTTCAAGGTGTTGTAAAGTTTAATATTAAAACTAAATAAACCAACTCAATGTTTTAGCCACACAGTGAAGTTTTGCCACATCACTTCAATGTTTGTACTCGGGCACTCAGAATTTTTCACAATGTTTTGTAGAGTTTAATATTAAATATACATTTAAATATGCAGCGACATCAATCATTTCTTTCCATTCGGAGACAAAAATTCATTTTCTTTTTGATTTTTTGATTTTTTAAAATTTTAAATTCGTTTTTGTCAGTTTCATATCACGAGTTTTTGCCACACTACTCCACTGTTTTAATTCTAGCACAAAAAATTAATTTGTTTTCAAATATATGTAAAAAAATAATATTAAATATACACCAAACAATGTAATAATGTAATTTACCCTTTTTGTACAATAACACATCGTGTTTTGCCACATCACTCCACTGTTTCCGTTCGAGACTAAAAATGCATTTACTTTTTGATTGGTTTAAAGTTTACTATTCAATTTGAATAAAACCATTTAATGGAAAGTTTTTGTCAATTTTACAAAGAGAGTTTTTGCCACACTACTCCACTGTTTTAATTCTAGCACGAAAAATTAATTTGTTTTCAAAGTTTTGTAATAAAAATAATATTAAATATACATCAAACAATGTAATGTACAGTTTTATTCAATTTTACAACGAGGGGTTTTTGGCACATCACTCCACTGTTTTAATTCTAACACTAAAAATTAATTTGTTTTCAAAATTTAATAAAAATTATTATTAAATCTACATCAAACAATAATAATGTAAAGTTTTTGACAATTTTACAACGAGAGTTTTTGCCACACCACTCCACTGTTTCCATTTGGGTAACTTTCAGAACGCAAATGGACCCTAGGAACCCCAAAGATAAGGACATTCGGAAGAAAGAAGAGAGAAATAGTGAAGTGAACAAATAAAAAGGGCGGAATAATAAAAAGTGATTTTGCCACATCACTCCACTGTTTCTATTCTGACACTAAAATTGATTACATTTTAGTGTGTTTTAAATTGTAATAATAAAATAAACTAACATAATGTATTACTATTCGCCGGTGTTGAATCGTGAGTGTTTGCCACATCACTCCACTGTTACTATCAGGACACTCCCAATTAGGATCTTTTAAAATGCTGTAGAGTTTAATATTTAGTTTAGATATAACAATTTAAATTGTAGTATTGAGAAGTTTTACTGAACGAGTTTTTGCCACATCACTCCATTCGGGTACTAAAAATTGATTACTTTGAATGTTTTGTAAAGTGTAATATTAAATTTAAATAAAATCATATAATGTATTAGTCGGTATTAAATCGTGAATTTTTGCCACATCACTCCACTGTTACTATCAGGACACAATTAGGTTCTTTTTATACGTTGTAAAGTATAATATTTACTTTAGATACAACCAGTTAATGCATATTATTAAGAAATTTTAAAGAGCGAAATTTTGCCACATTACTCCACTGTTTCCATTCGGGTACCATGTCTAGGAACGCAAAAGGGCCCTAGGAACCCCAAAAATAGGGACATTCGGAAGAAAGAAGAGAGAAACAGTGAAGAAAACAAATAAAAGGGCGGAATGACCGCGGAGTGCGTGAAATGCGCCGGCAATTGGCAGTGATCGATTGATCTGTGTGGGAAAGAGGGGGTGGCTGGGGAGAGGCGACAGACGGATATCACAGCTTGGCTGCATCAGGTGAAGTTTCAGTGTTGTGGACCTCGAAAATTTAGAAATTTAGAAAAAAAATAGGCGTTTACGCATGACGTGCCCGGTGTTTACCCCCCAATTTCAGGTACGTCCTGAGCCGGCAGGATTATCTCAATTTTAAACTTTTTAAAGGAACATTCAGGGACCTTTTTTGACTTTTTCTCATATTGAAAGCTTTAAAAGTTTAATCTATAAAATATTTTACAATTTGTGGTATTAACGTGTCTTTTTGGAGAAATCTGCAATTAAAAACCCATTTTTTGGCTATTCCAGGCAGTATGCAAATGTGAATAACCGACATTCTAACGAACTACGTGCACTGTGCTTACGCGTCCGTGTAATCCATCGGTTTATCGATTTTTGGTGGTCACTTTCAATTTTCAATGTTCCCGCCTGAAAAGACGCAGAAAACTCTGGTTGTCTGGCATGGTAGCGCCGCGATTTTCACACCCGTACGAGATCGGCGGTCGCGGCAAGGGTAGTCCCACCGCATACAGAAATGCACACAAAAGGCAAATAAAAGTCGAAAGGGGTCTCTGGCGGTTCCTTTAAATGAGACGGACCTTGTAAAATAAACTTTTCAAAGTCTCTTTACAATTGTTTCATTGAATATATATCGTTTCCACGATTCTGAAGCATACCCCGTTTATATGATTTGGACTGCAAAATGGGCGCGTTTACACGGCCGATTTACGCGTTTGCCGCACGTAAACACCGCAAGAGTGGTCGAGAGAGTGTGGAAATTGAAGAGACGCAGAGTTGGCGGCAATTCAAACGGGAATTTTCCCAAAATTTCAAGCGCTCCTAAATAAGTTAATTTGGATCCAAAATTAGTAAAAGAGGTATTTTTTGGGAATACTGGGAATGAGATCGAGACTTTTACCACAAATCAGA
This sequence comes from Oscheius sp. G VE-2021, assembly GCA_022343465.1. Classification (NCBI taxonomy): domain Eukaryota; kingdom Metazoa; phylum Nematoda; class Chromadorea; order Rhabditida; family Rhabditidae; genus Oscheius; species Oscheius sp. G VE-2021. Next base: position 174,102 of record JAJQXH010000079.1, on the reverse strand, counting down.
AAAAAAATATTTTTACGCGGTCCTTCCCCTTTAATAAATAGTTAAAAGAAAGAAAAATGATTAAGCTATAAGGACTAATTTACAGAAAAAAAACTAAAAATTGGATTCGGGAACAAATTTGTCTTCTGAATCATGATGATATTTGAGTCAACTGTGACTTGTTTTGCTCGAAACTACACCTATGAGTCAAATTTCAACGGCAAAGAGTAGGCAATGTTTGTCAGATTTCCTATTTTCCATATGGAAACAGGTGAAATGGTTCAGCAAACACGGCAATCTCGGCGATATTGCACTTTGACCTGTTGCCGCGTTCTATAAACGTGGATGGCGACGGTGTTTGTGAGATCGTCGTGAATAATGGACGGGAAATGGCGGATTCCAAGCTGTTTACAAAAAGAAGGAGACATTCCGGGAATGTGGGTGGTTGAAAATGCCGGATAGTTCTCTCTCTACCCCTTTCTCTGTCTATTTTTCTTTATCTCTTTATCTCTCCCTCTCTCTCTCTGTCAAAAAACACTTTCCCAACGAAAATAGAATAGCAATAAGCGTTCCTTCGTCTCCGATCATTCGTCATCGCTCCGCCGGCCGGAACAATTGTCAAGTGCTAATGGTCCAGTCATCTGGTCCGCCATCGATTAACACACTCTCTCCCCTTGATCGTGGTCTCAATGATACTCCCTCTCTTTCATTCTCGCTGCAGCCAGGACATGGTCGTAAATTTCCTCTCCAGACGAATTTTCCAGTAAAACAATTAACTCTACCCAGTAACCAATGATTTACGACTGGGGAATTTGAGAGTTCTCTGTCTTGTGATATTTATTCACACACACACACACACACACACACACACACACACACACACACACACACACACACACACACACACACACACTCATGCAAAAATGCGTCTCTGATACTGTCGCTGATAAAATGCGTTTATGGTGCGTCTCTGATACTGTCAGCTTTGGCGATCTTGGGAACCAGAAGAGCCATATCGACGGCCTGAAAACTGTTTATTTTCCGAGAAAAACGAATTCCAAAGGGGATGACTTCGTAAAATTGATTTTTCAAAGTGATTTCATTGAATAGATACAGTTTCCACGATTCGGAAACATACCCCTTCAATATGATTGCAAATGGGGCGCGTTTACACGGCCGAGTCTTGCAATTGCCGCACGGAAACACGGCTAGAGTGGGCGAGAGAGTGTGGGAAATGGAGAGGCGCAGAGTTGGCGGCAAATCAAACTGCAATTTCCCCAAATTTCAGGCGCTCCTAATACGGTTCATTTTTATCCAAAATGGGTAAAATAGGTATTTTTCGGAATCGTGGAAACGAGATCTAGACTTTTATCACAAAATCAGAAAAATTATTTTTACGCGGTGTTTTCAGGGTAGAAAATTCTTAGAAAACTCACAAGGGTGTTCGACTTTCTCAGTTCGATGACTTGCAATCTCTTCTGGTCATTGGTCAGTTGGTTGTTCGTCATAATTTGGACAAACTGTTGGCTAGTTCCGGGGAAATCCGCTGCGAACTTAGTCACAAGGGCGGCGTTGGTGCTTATGGTTGATGTGGGGTCACCTCCCGTCGCCGTAATTGTGGTTGAGTCCCAGAATGGACCGAGGGTGGAGTATTGCTCATCAACTGCAGGAATGGAACAGATTACTTCAGTCAGGCCGAAGGAAAAGGAGATGAGAGAGGCGGAGGAGAGGAGGAGGAGGAGCATCTGAAATGAATTATGTTACCTTCTCTCTTTCCCTTTTTTCTCTTCCCTCTCTCTCTCTGTCTCTCTCTCTCTCTTTATCTCTTCTCTCTCTCTCTCTCTATTTCTCTTCTCTATCTGTCTCTCTCTTTCTCTCTCTCTCTCTCTCTCTCTCTCTCTCTCTCAACACAAGGGGTAAATAAATAAATGGAACTGCAATGTGAATGATCACTCACTCCGTTTTATACCTTTTTGAACGTTCAACGAACAGTCTGGTTCCGTTCTGCCCAGGTAATAGTTTTGCCCTAAAAACAGATTCTACGCAATAACTGACTGTACCACAAACATTTTAACGAGGTGAGTAACAGGATGAGTAGACATCATTTTTTCTTTTTCTCTCTCTCTTTCTCCTCCTCTCCCTTTTTTCAGAAAAAGAAAGAAAAAAGAGAACAAGAGAGAGAGAGAAAGAGAGAGAGAGAGAGAGAGAGAGAGAGAGAGGGATCTTTGTAACCTTTTCATCTATCGTGCGTTCACTCTCTCTTACTCTCTGTCTCTCTCTCCCTCTCTCTCTCTCTCTCTCTCTCTCTCTCTCTCCCTCTCTCTCTCGATGTTATCGCTTTTTTGAAGGAGTCTTATTCGGACGGATATTTGTGATGTATTATAAACTATTTGTTTTGCAGGATTTATAGTTGAAATCTGCGATTACTGCGATTACTGAATCTGGGTTTTTTGATGTTTGAAAAGAGGATTGATATGTCTATGAATCAGGATTTTCACTATCTATTGAGAAAATTTCGACGAACGAATGAGCAAATCTCCTCTCTCTCTTTCTCTCTCTCTCTCTCTCTGTTTTTCTCCACCTATTCATCCCCTGTTTGACACGATCCGGTCTCAGTTCAATTGAGCAACCCACATTTGCATATAGCAACCCCAAAAAGTAAATTTGATTGTAATTTTAAGTCAAAAAGCACGTCCCATGGCAGTTTCGAACCATATGTGCCAAACATTGTATTCATCTCTTTTTCATCTTTGGTGCATTAGGTTATTGCGCCGGATCTGTTTTGTTTGACAGGAAATCCCAAAGTACAGTGCAACAAATAAAAGTGTAAAAAGGGCGACACAAGAACGCACGTTTTGTTTGTTGAGCGATTGCAAAAGAAGAGATCGAGACTGGAAGGTGATCAGAGACTCAGAGGAAAAGAGCACAGGGTTAGAGACGCAGAGAAAAGAAACCGGAACAGAAAGAGTGAGACAGGACGCTGATCTGAGACGCAGAGAAACAGAGATAAAGGGTGCTGTAAGAGACGCAGACACAGTGAAGCCAGGCAGTTAGAGACACAGAGGAAATGCGAGCGACAAAGGAGTGGTTAGAGATGCAGAGTAAACGGAGACAACTTGTCTTTTTCGCCGCCTTTTTAACCTCAGGCTGTTTTTATCAACCTCAGGCCGCTTTTTCCAACATCAGACCGCTTTTTCCAACATCAGACCGCTTTTTCCAATCTCAGGCCGCTTTTTCCAATATTAAGTTGCTTTTTCCAAAGTCAGGCCGCTTTTCGTCAACCTCAGGCCGCTTTTTCCAACCTCAGGCCGCTTTTGCATACTTAGGCTTTTTTTTTACAAGATCCGACCGCTTATTCTAACCTCATGCGGCTTTAAAACACCAGGCCCTTTTCCTCACTCCAGACCGTTTTTACTAACCGCAGGCCGCATTTTCCAACGTCAGGCCGCTTTTTGCCAATAGCAGGCCGCTTTTTCCCACGTTAGGCCGCTTTTTCCAACGTCAGGCAGCTTTTTTCCAACGTCAGGCAGCTTTTACCAATTGCAGGCCGCCTTTTTGCAATCTGAGGCCGCTTTTTCCAACCTCAGGCCGCTTATCTCAACTTCCGGCCAATTTTTCCAGCCTCAGGTCGCTTCTCCAACTCTAGGCCGCTTTTGTCAACCTCAAGCCGCTTTCCAACCCCAGGCCGCTTTTTCCAATCTCAGGCCGCTTCCCACCCCCAGGCCATTTCATATAAACAAACTAGAAACAACAGAAAACTGTATTCCCGTAGAATAACCAAAACAAAAACAAGAACGGTTGGATCATGGGAGGCAAAGGGTGCAAAATCTCGGATAACCAATTTAGCAAATTGTAACAATTTGTAACTAATTTGACAAATTAAGGGCAAGGGGCTTGGCAGGTCGCCAGAGGAGATCTTGGAGCTCAAGGCGGCTACTTCGGGGTCCTGGCCAGGTCGTCGTAGTTCCGACTGTTGAACCGCATGGTGTCGATGCGGGGGGAGAGCCAGGGAAAGCACTGCTTCATCACCTTGCGCCATTCGGGAGCCAGGTCCAAACTACTGAAAATGGGGAATTAATGGGAAAAGGAGCCGCTTCTGGCAACCTCAGGCCGCTCTTGAACAGTTGGGCGGTTTTTTCCAAGCTCAGACCGCTTTTCCAACCTCAGGCCGCTTTTTTCATCTCAGGCCGCTTTTTTTAAAATCAGGTCGCTTTCACAATCTTATGCCGCTTTCTCCAACCTCCGGCCACCTTTTCGACCTCATCCCGCTTTTTTCTACCTCAGGCCGCTTTTTCCAACTTCAGGCCGCTTTCTCGAGTTCTTAGGTAGCTTTTTCCAACCTCAGGCCGCTTTTCCGACCTTAGGCCGCTTATCTTAACTTCCGGTCGCTTTTTCTATTCTCAGCCGCTTTCTTAGTCTTAGGCCGTTATTTTTCGAAGCCTAGGCCACTTTTTCCAACCTCAGGCCGCCTAAATCACCAAGAAAAAACCCACTTCGTGACCAGAACCCTAAAATCGCTGCCCATATGACCGGACTGATGGGCTCGCACGTGGGCGGCCGCCTCGCTGGCGTACTCGCAGCGGTCGCACGAGAACTGCTTGACGGGGTAGTGGCGCTTCGCGTGGCCCAGAGGCACTCCCAGCGAAGACCTCAGCCTCCAGATGATGACGCGATTACAAACCTGAAAAATTAGAATTTTGAGGGAAAAATTACAATTTTGGACAAAAATCGTAAAAATTTCGGCGAAAATTGTGGAATTATGGAGAGAAAAAAATCGATTAAAAAATCAGATATGGATTTTATGGGAAATTTTGGAATTCTGAGGAACATATTAGAATATTGGAGAAAAATTCATTTAAAAATCCCAAAAAGGTTTGACTTAGAATTTTGGCTGAAAAAATAAAATTTTGGGGTAAAAACCTTTAAAAAAATTCGATACCTGGCACATGATGCCATCCTGAGGAATCGGCTTCGGCGTCTCATCGGGCGAAAAATCGTCGACTTTGATGGTTTTCTGAAAAAAGAAGATGATTCTGCGCGCATCTGCGTGACCTAATTAGAATTCTGCGCGCTTCTGCATGAACTAATTAGAATAATGCGCGCCCTAATTAAGTATTCCTAACAAATTTGAATACTACCTCAAGATCACATCCGCCCTCAACATCGATTTCGGGGCTCCCATCGTCTGCCACTTCCTGAGGTTCTTCATTAGTCTCCTTTGGCTCATTAACATCTGGCGCTAGCCATGTCTCCAAAAGCGGCGACATCTTGGAGAGCTCAGTTTCCTGAAAGAGTCAATTAAAGGCCGCTTGACCTGCTTTTTTGGCAATTAAAAGCCGCTTTTGGCAACCAAAGGCCGCTTTTTTTGCGACCCAAAGGCCGCTTTTTGGCAATTAAAAGCCGCTTTCTGGCAACCAAAGGCCGCTTTTTTTGCGACCCAAAGGCCGCTTTTTGGCAAGTAAAAGCCGCTTTCTTGCAACCAAAGGCCGCTTTTTTTGCGAACCAAAGGTCGCTTTTTGGCAATTAAAAGCCGCTTTTTGGCAACAAAAGGCCGCTTTTTGGCAACTAAAGGCCGCTTTTTGACAATTTAACGACGCTTTTGACAATTTAACGACGCTTTTGGCAACCAAAGGCCTCTTCAGCCGCTTTTTTGGCAATTAAAGACCGCTTTTCGGCAACCAAAGGCCGCTTTTTGGCAACCAAAGGCCGCTTTTCGGCAACCAAAGGCCGCCTGAGCTGCTTTTTTGGGGAACTAAAAGCCGCTTTTTGGTAACCAAAGGCCGCTTGATCTGCTTTTTGGCGATAAAAAGCCGCTTTTGGCAACCAAAGGCCGCTTGACCCACCTCTTTCACTGGATCCAAACTGCTAGGCTCCTTCTTGACCAACGTCAGTGTCAGCCGCGGCTGGTAGCCTCGATTCCCGACCAGCCAGATGTATTTCGAATTGTCGTGTAACGCCATGAAGACATCCTCCTCAGCGTCCCAGTAGTCGGGAGGGCCTCGGATCACTGAAAAATCCATTCATTGACCAATTTTCCTTTTTTTAAACCACCAGGGACCTCGTTTCGACTTGTATTTCCCTATGGCCCTCATTCTGCATCCGGCGATTTGACGACCAAAAATCGATAAATTGGACTCGCGTAAACACCGTGCGCGTAGTTCGTTAAAATGCCGGTTATCCACATTTGCATATTGCCTGGAATGGCCGAAAAATGGCATTTCAGATGCATATTTCTCCAAAACGACACATTTTAAACCCCAAACTGTTATAACATTTTCAAGTTCTTTAATAAAATAAATAAAAAACCCTTTTAAAAAGCCAAATTTTTTAAAAAATCAATTAAATTTCATATTTTCAATTCAAATAAATAAATAAATAAAACAGTAAGAATAACAATGATATAATAATAGGATATATGGGGTTTTCAATTTTGTGACCTGGATTATTTAATTTTAATTAATTTTTTTGTTTCATAACTCCAATGTTTTCATTTGGGTGCTTCAAATTGAAACAGTACCATTATTGCACTCAACAAGAGAAAAATTTGATGGATGTTTTTTTTAAATATTCAACTTTATTTAAATTGAAATCATCCGAGAAAAAAAACAGTGGAGTTATGTGTCAAAAACATTCCCCTTTTATATGATTTGGACTGCAAAAGGGGCGCGGCAAATCAAACTGCAATTTCCCGAAATTTCAGGCGCTCCTTCCTAATACGGTTCATTTTTATCCAAAATGGGTAAAACAGGTATTTTTGGAATCGTGGGAATGATATCTAGGCTTTAATTAAAAAATCAGGAAATTATTTGACGTGGCCCTGGTTTTAGGCCTTTTGAAGGCCTAAAATTCTAATTCTTTGATCTTTGACCTACCTCTGCTCGCGGAGGGGAAGAATTTCCTCACGAGGAGGTCCATTTTCCGGCCCGGTTTCAGCGCCTCCACGTTAATTCCCCCATCGCGGCCCGGGTAGAAATGACGATTGTTCACGTGCCAATGGACGATTCCCTGGAAATTGAGGCATTATTTCTCTCTCTCTCTAACCTCGCTTGGATGAACATAGCCGCAGCCGTCGCACTGGAACACTCGACAGAGGCCGAGGTGCCTCTCGACGAGATGATCGGTCAGAGGGTTGAAAAACTGAAAAAGCGGTTTTAGACTGTCCATTTTCCTGCCAAAAAGCGGCTTTTAATTGCCAAAAGCGGGTCAAGCGACCTCAATCTTTCCAAAAACGGTATTTACCCGCCAAATAGCAAAAAAGCGCTCTTTAATTGCCAAAAAAACGAATCAAGCGGTCTAAGTTTAACAACAAAAAAAGCACTTTTACTGCAAAAAAAAACGTTCCAAGCGGCCTACGGTTCCCAAAAAGCGGCTTTTAATTCACAAAAAGCAGTTCAAGGTGCCTACGGTTGTCAAAAGCGGTCTTTATATGCAAAACAAGCGGATCAAGCGGCCTGAGGTTACCCGAAAAAGCGGCGGTTTTTTTAAACCAAAAAGCTGGTCAAGCGGCCTACTCCAAAAAGCGGTCTTTAATTGTCAAAAAAGCAGGCCAAGCGGCCTTTGGTTGCGAAATAGCGGTTTTTACATGTAAAAACCGCTATTGGTTACCGCAAGCGGCTTTATTTGCCAAAAGCGGTCACCAAGTGGTCTTTGGTTGTCAAAAAGCGGCCTTTATATTCCAAAAAAGCGGATAAAGCGACATACGGCTGTCAAAAAGCGGCCTTTTAGCAGGTCAAGCGGCCTACGGCTGCCAAAAAGCGGCTTTACTTTCTAAGAAAAGCGGCTCAACTGTTTGCTTGCGGTTGCCAAAAAGCATTTTCGCAACAAAAAAAACTGGTCAAGCGGCCTACGGTTTAAAAAAGCGGACAATATTGGCAAAAAGCGGCTTTCAGTTACCAAAATGGTTTTTAATTGACAAAAAAAGCGGCTTTAATTATCAAAAAGTGGCTTTAAAATGCCAAAAAGCGGCCAAAGCGGCCTTAGGTTGCCACGAACCTCCAGATAGGGCCCTGCCGTGACTATCTCTCCACAGAGGATGCACGTGTGTTCCTCTCCGACCTCCTCCAGCAGCTCCAGCCGCCCCACAATCACCCGGCCCCGATTCGCCTCCACCTCCTCCCTCGTAACCTTCGCCTCCTCTTTCTCAGATTGACGTCTCGGACGCGTCCACTTCCTGAAGCCAAGAAACTCATCGGCAACGTCTCCGGAAACGGTGGCCAAGGCTTCTGCCAGCGTGACTGGGGGGTCCTTCTTGGCCTTCTGAAGAGCCTTCTGGGGAGCTTCTGAAGGCAGACGAGACTCGAAGACGCCCGGACGAGCCCTTTTGATGGCTTTTGCGGGGCGTTTGAGGGACTCTTCTGAGCGGACGGTATCCTTCCAGCGATTTTCAGCAGCGAAGGTGGCGTCGACGATCTGAAAATGATAGGAAATGAGCGGCCTTAGGTTGTCTTCAGCTGTCACTAAGCGGCCTTAGGCTGTCACTAAGCGGCCTTAGAGTGACACCAGCTGTCACTAAGCGGCCTTCGGCTGCTACCAGTTGTCACTAAGCGGCCTTAGGCTGCCACCAGCTGTCACTAAGCGGCCTTAGCCTGCCATCAGCAACCGCTAAGCGGCCTTAGGTTACCCACATCCTCTCGATGCTTATATCCGGGAAAGCACTGTTCCAGTATCTGCTCCCACGTCTTTTCCAAAAAAGGGGAAATGTTCCTCTCCGGATCGTTGAAAGGGTCCCTGTGAGACCACTGCATATGCTGTCGCACCTGCAATATTCTAATTAGAGGGATCTCACCTGCAAAATTTTAATTAGTGGGATTCCAACTGCAAAATTCTAATTGAGCCGAAAAACCTTTAAAAATAAATTTTACCTGGAAAGCGTCGTTGTTCTGGTAGACGCAGTGGGCACAGCGCCATTTCTTACTGGCCGAGTGCTTCTTCACGTGTTGCGTGAGGAAGAAAAAGCTTAAAGGACTAATGATTATGGCGCTAAATTCTAATTAGATACCTCATCGTAGAGATCCACTTGAAACACAATTGGCAACGGACGGCGTTGTGAGGGTACTGTGTGAGTTCTGTGGTCAGGAACTGCTCATCTACAGAAGGAAGTTTCTGCAAAATGCTAATTAGAGATGCCGCTTAGTGACAGCTGGAGGCAGCCTAAGGCCGCTTAGTGACAGCTGATGGCAGCCTAAGGCCGCTTAGTGACAGCTGGTGACAGCCTAAGGCCGCTTAGTGACTGTCTAAGGCCGCTTAGTGACAGCTGATGGCAGCCTAAGGCCGCTTAGTAACAGCTGATGGCAGCCTACGGCCGCTTAGTGACAGCTTATGGCAGCCTAATGCCGCTTAGTGACAGATGATGGCAGCCTAAGGCCGCTTAGTGACAGCTTATGGCAGCCTAAGGCCGCTTAGTGACAGCTGATGGCAGTCTAAGGCCGCTTAGTGACAGCTGACAGCAGCCTAAGGCCGCTTAGTGACAGATGAGGGCAGCCTAAGGCCGCTTTGCGGTCCACTGACCGCCACTGGTCGGGCTCTCTTGGCAGCCAGGAGGGCGGCCGGGCTGGGTCCCTTGGGCTTCTCAGGCTCCTCCACGCCAGTCGGCTTCATAAAACACTGAAAAATTTGCATTTTGCACGGAAAACATAGTTTTTCACCTCAAGCGGCGCCTTCATTCCCTTGTTGTATTCGGGATCCCCAGGAAACACTGGATTGATCCTCTTCGGAGGGAGAGAAATATTCTGAAAAATGAAAAATTAGAATATTAACCTTTTAAAAAGGTCTTAAAGGGGAAGGACCGCGTATTTTTTTCTTCTGATTTTTTGATAAAAGCCTAGATATCATTCCCAGGATTCCGAAAAATACCTCTTTTACCCATTTTGAATCATAATGAACCGATTTAGAAGCGATTGAAATTTTGGGGGAAGTTGTCGTTCGAATTGCCGCCAACTCTGCGTCTCTCCTGAAAAATTAATTTTAAGGGGTCCTTCCCCTCTAAAATAAGACTTAAAAGTTCCTTACCACGGGATAGAGCCAATTGGGGGTGGTGACATTGGCTCCTTCCTGCCTCCCAGTTAATTTCTTCGGAAACACAGGCACATGGACCGTGGTGTAGGGGCGCTTAACGCCCAAAGTGGGAATTTCCTTCCCAAAGTGGGAAGAGGAAGTGGTTTCTGAAAATAAAATGTTAATTTTGGGGCAAAATGGGTTGCCACTAAGCGGCCTTAGGCTGCCATCAGCTGTCACTAAGCGGCCTTAGGCTGCCATCAGCTGTCACTAAGCGGCCTTAGGCTGGCCCCTTCCAAAAGCTCACCCATTGACTCGGCCTCCCCTGGCGTGATTCCTCCCGCTCCTGTTTCATATTTCCGATAAACTGAAGAAAAACCATCGCAATATGCTAATTTCCGTTTAAAAAAACCTGTGAAATTTCCGAATTTTCGGATCAATCGTGTGTCCGTGGCGGTCATCAGAGGGCGATGCGCGTTCTGTCCATGGACATCTGGAAAAATATCATTTTTTTAAAATTTTATTTTAAAAAAAGTAAATAAATTTTTCAACAAAGTTTTATAAAATAAATTTAAAAAATCAGTTTTTTTAAAAAATTTTGTCTTATAAAAAAGTGAAAAAAAATGTTTTTTTTTAAATTTATTTTCTAAAAAAATAAAAACATTCTTTTTTAATTAAATAAAATTCTTTTTTAAATGTTTTCTAAAACAAATTAAATAAAAAAGTTTTTTTTAAATTTTATATAAAAAAATAAATAAATAAAACTGGTTTTTTTAAATTTTTTAAACGAATTTTCAAAATTTTACCTGTTTTCGTGGTAGCAACGGGCGGTTCAATCGTTTTCGGAGGGAGACGCATGCGGTGGGCTGAAAAATTCGAATATAGAGCTGAAAAGTCAAGAAAAAATGCCTGTAATTGGTGAAAAATAGGGGAAAAGCGGTTTATACCTGGTAATTGAGGAGTGGTAGCGGCTGTCACTGGATTATCGTCATTTTCGAATTCGGCGTGGGGGTCTGAAAAGGTTTTTATTAAACAGGCGGCACTGAGCGGCCTTATGTTGCCAATAGCTGTCACTAAAGGTAAAAATTTCGTCCTTATTGCCAGCCAGCTGGCTCAAATCGACCTAATTCTGCGCAAAATTCCTCAAAAATCGCCACCTTCAGCTCCTAGAAGAGAAGTGGCGTGAATGGCAGTGGCGTGGAGGTCATCTTCAGCGGCAGATTCATCGGAATCTGAAGAAATTAGCATTTTGCCACCGAAATCTCTCGAAAACCAACCCGAAGAGAGCACAATCTCCTCGATTTCCTCCTCTTTTATCGGTTCTTCCGCGATTTTCTGGACTTCTGAAGACAAAACCACATTAGAAAAGCCTGAAAATTAGAATCTCACGCTCCAAAATTCCGATTTCGGGGGAAACTTGGGTGATTTCTTCGATTCCTCCGTTAGAGGCCGAGTCCTGCGACGAATCTTCGCTATTTCCCTCGTTTGGATTGTTTTCTGCAAGAAATTAGGTTAATTCCATGTAAATTTGCATTTAAAACAGCAAAATATTTTTTGAAATCACAAAAATCGATACCTGGGGGAGGGTCTTCATTTATAACGGGCGCGTCGTCCTCCAAATCGCTCATTTTCCCTCTGAAAATACAAAAATTAGAATTTTAAACAAGAAAAATTTATTTATTCAATGTAAAAACAAATAAAAGTGGAGAAAATTTAGGCCAGGTCGATTCTGATAAAAAATAATTTTAAAGGACTGTCGTCAGACGAAGATAAGATCCCGCCGCGAAATCGACGGAATTAGGTCCCGCCACGAATCGATGCATCCTTTATTTGAAAGGCCGTTTCAATAGCAACAAAAATAAATTTAATAGTTTTTCGAAGAAAACCAAGTCATTTTCACCTACTTTGGGGGTTCACAGTGCGTCAGATGTGGCGGCTGTGGCCCATTGGGACATTTTGGCGTTATTTGTCGTGGTCCCGTGGCCCAATCTTGAATTTTGAGTTTGTTTGCTGTGGTCCTGTGACCACTTTATTAATCTGCAGGTTGTTCGCCGTGGTCCTGTGGCCAATTCGAGACTGTAGACGCTTTTCGCTGTGGTCTCGTGGCCTCTTTGGGAATTTTGGCCTTGTTCGCTGTGGTCCCGTGGCCCAGTCGTCCGTCGGCTGTGGCCCATATCCTTTCCCCATTCAAAATCACTTCTGCAGTGTTTTTTTAAAATTCTCTCTCTTTCTCTCTCCCTTCATTTTCCCAATGCTTTATTTCAAACTGTTTATAACTAGTTTTCAAAACCATAGCATCCTCCATCGCTGCCACAGCTGAATCCAGACGGACATTTTCCATTAATACAAGCTAGAAAAACTGTTTCAGATGATTTTTTTTACACTTACGGCCAAATTGAGCCGCCGGATTCTCCTCATAGCAGCCAGTATCAACACAAACAAATCCAGGTTGACAAGCTCCGGCAATGCAAGCTGAACGAATCTTGTTTGAATTGATTGTCAGGGACCTTTTTTTGAATTTTTTGTCAAATTAAAGAGCTTGAAAAGATATTTAAATATTTTAGTAAATATATAACAGTTTTTGTTTAATTGCATAGTTTTGGAGAAATTTGCATATGAAATGCCATTTTTGGCCACTCCAGGGGACAGGCACCCGTGGATAACCGGCATTTTAACGAACTACGTGTACGGTGTTTACGCGTCCGTCCAATCCATCGGTTTATTGACTTTTTGGGCGTCACTTTCGAATTTTTGATGTTCCCGCCTGAAAAGACGCACGCAGAAAACTCTGGTTGTCTGACGTGGTAGCGCTGCGACTTTCACACCCGTACGAGATCGGCGGTCGCGGCAAGGGTGCCCCGCCGCACACAGTAATCAACACCATATGCGAATACCAGTCAAAAGAGGGTCCCTGATGGTTTCTTTAAGATGACTCACGTCCAATTTGGTCGGTGATGTTGAGAGTTGAAGCCAGAGGAAAGACAATCATGAAGAGGATGCAGAAGAAACGGTTCATGGTGAAGCAGGCTAGAAAGAGAAGGATACCTCAGGAATGTAAGTACAGAAGAAAAAGAGCTGAAAAGAATGCTGACAGTGGTGTTTTCTAGTTTATATACAGCATCTGGAAGCCGTAGACTGTATGTTTGTTTCCGTCTGTGCATATCATTGAGAGTAGTCAAAACATCGTTCGTTCAATAGAAGTTCGGACAATGAAACTAGCAAACAGCAGTGGTTTCGGGCTTGAGGCAGAATATCATTGAAAGCTGTACAGTTTGCTGTGGGACGTGCTTCAGAAAGCGGCCTTAGGTTTCCATCAGATGTTACTTAGCGGCCTTAGGTTGCTAGAACCTGACACCAAGCGGCCTTAGGTTGCCACCACCATATATTTAAAAAGTTTTGTTAGGTTGCAAGGGTTAATTGCGCTCGTTAGAGACGCAGACACAATGAATTAGATACTCAGACAGAAAGGGTTAGAGACGCAGAGGTACAGGGTTAGAGACGCGGACAGATAGGGTTAGAGACGCAGAGGTACATGGTTAGAGACGCAGACACACAGGGTTAGAGACGCAGAGGTACAGGGTTAGAGACGCAGACACACAGGGTTAGAGACGCAGAGGTACATGGTTAGAGACGCAGACACACAGGGTTAGAGACGCAGAGGTACAGGGTTAGAGACGCAGACACACAGGGTTAGAGACGCAGAGGTACATGGTTAGAGACGCAGACCCACACGGTTCGAGACGCAGAGGTACAGGGTTAGAGACGCAGACACACAGGGTTAGAGACGCAGAGGTACAGGGTTAGAGACGCAGACACACAGGGTTAGAGACGCAGACACACAGGGTTAGAGACGCAGAGGTACATGGTTAGAGACGCAGACCCACAGGGTTAGAGACGCAGAGGTACAGGGTTAGAGACGCAGACACACAGGGTTAGAGACGCAGACATATGTACACGGTTAGAGACGCCGAGGTACATGGTTAGAGACGCAGACACACAGGGTTAGAGACGCAGAGGTGCATGGTTAGAGACGCAGACGTACGTGATTAGAGACGCAGACATACAGGGTTAGAGACGCAGACAGACAGGGTAAGAGACGCAGACAGAAAGGGTTAGAGACGCAGACTAAT